>JAVSBS010028952.1:10107-36674 GCA_033124195.1 Coracias cyanogaster | reverse complement strand
CCCCCCCCCCCCCGAGGCGGAAAAAAGATATTGCGCTTTTTTTCTTTTTTTTTTCCAAGTGTGATGAACTGTTTTCTCCTCTAAGTGTTTTAAATAGCGGCAGTGTGAAAATTACATTTGCTTTGAATAATTGCTAGCGTTTCTTCCATTGCAGTCCTCCTATCTGGAAGCTTTATATCTAATACCGCTCTCGCATGAAACTCGGAGGAGCAGTGTGAATGGGGTGGCAGGTCCATTTTTAAAACAAAAAATATTTTATAATATTTTATTTGCTCAACAGTTCTATGCTGTGGCAACACAGGCTTACGCAGCACTTTATAAGCGTAGGCCCTGATCCAACAAAGGCTTATAGCATGTATGTTTAACTTTACGCTGACTCCAAAGGGAATATCGTGTGTGATACAGACTGTAGGTAAGGCCCATTTCCTGCCCTGAGCAGCTTGCAAGTGAAATAAGACAAGACCCAGGACAACAGTGCATAAGTAGGAGTCTTGAACAGGGAAAAGATCTTTGCAGGGGGAAACCCTTCTTGGAGGGAATTTTGAAGAGGAAGGGGAAAAAAAAAAACAAACCAAACCAAAAAAAGGATTTTTGATGTTGCAGGTCAGGGCAGGAAGAGGGAGAGTCTGAGGGTGGCAGGGGAACCTTGCAATGGGAGGACAAGGCAATGGTTAGAAGGTCTCTTAGGAGCTGGGATGCAGTATATTAAAGACCCTAGTGTGGTCTCTTGATTTTATCTGTTGACTAAATAAAACTGTTTGACACTTCAGGGCATTCATTTTTATTCAGTCTAATGAATACTGTCAAATCCTGAGAACAGCTTGTGGAATTCATACATAATTGTTTTGCTGATGAAGAAACCAAGGCAGGGAGACTAATGATTTTCCCAAGGCCACAGAAGGTATATCATAATTAAAAAAAAAAAAAGAAAAGAAAAGAAAAAAAGAAATAAATCTCTTTCCCAGGCCTGAGCTGAACAACCAACTCATCTCTGAACAGAGGGTAGTATTTTCAGAGGTGCTATAATCTCATTTTTGAGTTATTTAGGCACCCCTAAGAGTTTAAGTGTTATTGGAAGGCAGTGATATGCAGGCTCCTAAAAGTCTATATCAAGTTTAAGGAAGAGCTTTAGACTCCTAAGACTCTTGAAAAGGAGTGTCTGATATCTGGTTATCTGATATCTGAAAAGGATATCTGATAGGAAATTATAGACATTTTTCTATCACGTGTATAGCTGGGCTGGATTGTGCTCTGCTGAAGTCAAGCAGATCTGGTCTGGTACAACTGGCTGCAAAATAACCCAATCAATTTCCATCTTGGCAATTGGTTCTTTCAAGTGTCCTGCTTTACTACTTTGTTGTAGGAGCCATGATACCCAGGCTTAGCACACAGTAACACTTCCTTTTTTCTCCCCTACCCATCAGTTTGGAAACCAGGTTCTAGTTGGCAGCATCTTCCTCTTGTGTGGGTAACACTAGGAAGAAATGATTGTTAACTGTAGATGCACTGTTTAGGGAAACAGAATCCTTTCCCAGGGATATATAATCACTTTCCAACTCAGTCATGTGCACACCCAAGCCTATGTATGAGCTGCATTTCTGTTGCATGATGCACACTCTTGTTTCATTCAGGTGGAGTCCGGGTAATGTCAAGTAAACATCTGCTTCTAGCTATTGTGAAGACTGATGCTCTGAATCACCTGCTGTTCAGCACTACAGCCAATATGAAAACAAATTCACTTAAAATCACTATATGGATAAGTACTTATAGGAGCTGCAAACTGTATGCAGGATGAGTTGTTTGGAGAAATTCTACCTGTTTGCGTAGAAAGATTGTCTAAATGATTCACGCTCGAGGTGGCTCTGTGCTGTTCCAAGTGCAGCTGGAGCACAGGCAGCTGCAGGATTTACTCTTCACTGCCGTAAAGTGTGGTGCTGCAGCAGAAGGAGGTCATCAGAGGGAAGACCTCTCTCTCAGCACGTGTTTGCTTGAGCACCACTGTTAGTTTTGGCTAGAGATTAGGGAAAGCATGGTCCTGTTCCCAGCTCTGCATTCATCCCTGCCTTTGCTTCGCTCAATGGTAAATATTGCCTGGTTGCAACTTCACTCATGTATCTGCTGATTTGAAGCATGGATTGGGTATCTTCAATTTGTAAAAGACATGATGTGTCTTGCTGCCTGTGTCCAGGGCGGGATCCACGTGCTCTGCAGGTGTGATTCAGGATATGCAGGATATGCATGTGACTCTTGCACTTGGAAGTATGGGATCTCTACCTGAGCTAGCTTTGGAAGTGGGCCCCAAGGGTTTGGGTGAAACCTCACATTATGAAAAGTCCCTGTGTAGTGTCCTTTGGGGAAAGGACTTAGTGTGCTCATTTGCATCTCTATACCCAGAATGCTTTTCCAGCTCATTGCTGTTTCATAGCCGTGCTAGTGTCAGCGCTACAGAGCAGCTGAGAATGGCTTGATGTGCTTCTGCATGCTGCTGCTTCTGGAGGAAAAGAAAGGATGTCTGTCTGGAAAGGGAGGATGAGACAAAATGTCCCTATCTTTCCTTGTGGCATGCGTAGTCTCTTGGCCACTCAAACAACCGGCAGGAGCTGCTAAGAGGACAGATGCTGGTACTTAAAAGCTTAAGCTGCCTGCAAAACATCACCACGCTCCCAGGCAAAGACGCAGCTGTGTGAAATTGTGAACCTTTAACATGATCCCACCTCCCTGCCAGAGGCAGTTCATGGCAGCTTGGAAAAGTGCGGAGGGTCTGGAGATGTAAAATCCAAATTCTCGTGTGCATTACAGTGAAGAAAAACTGGTATATTCTGCATTGAAACATCAGAAGTGGCAACTGCAAGTGAGTCTGTTCATGTTAAAAGCTCTGGGGTCAGGTGTGGGTGCTACAAAGCATTCTACTGTGCTGCAGAATCAGAGCCCAAATGGAAAAGAGCCCGACCGAGTGGTCATTAATTCCCTTCCCTGACAAGCAAGGGCTGTACCCTGTAATGAATATACTGGTTAATGGCATATCCTTAAAGATTCTGTGTGTAATGATTTGCAAGTGGTAGCCTGAGATAACTCAGAGGAAGTACTATATAAATGTCAAAGTTACTCTTAATACACTGGTGGTGGTACTTTTTCAAGGAATTGTCACCGAAGTAAAATTAACATGCAAAAGATATGGCAAATCTAATAGCAAATTATGTAAATATTTTGCAAGGGGCAAACTTTCAGTGCCAGGCGTGAAAATTGGGTCACAATTCCCATTAACAATTACACAGCCTGCGTGCCTAATTTTCCAGGCACCATGCTGAAAATTCACCCCACGTTATGGAAGCAATTAATGGCTTAAAATTCTTTTTAGGCCAGTAAATGTGTAGAAGTGTTGATAGCCTTTTCTGTGTGGCATTTAATGAGCTATAATCTGATAACTAGATTAGATTGTTCTCTCATGATATCGACAAAGATTGCTTTATATCGTTATTATTGCTATTTAAATACTACAGCAATGCCAGATGCACGGATCAGAGCCCTGTTGCGCTAGGTGCTGTACAAATATCTGTGAACATGTGGTCTCTTCCACTGAAGACGGATATAATAACTACTTTGCTATTCTGGTCTGCTTAGGCACCAGGGAAATGCTGAAGGTTCCCACACAGTATGAATCTATTAAAAAGATAATCTGAAGCTATTTTGGTTTCTCATATAGAGGATTTTTTTTTCCTTTTCAATGCTTACACATGACTTTCATTAGCATTAAATGTGTGTGGAGGGAGAGTTGCTCTTAACATTTGTAGCTCTGTACCTATCCCTTTCATATCAGTTAAATCCCAGCGAATATAACTGTTTAGTAATTGTCTGGTATTTAATTAAAATACAATAACCCCTTTCCAGAGACGCCAGTTGTGAATCTGGTGGCCCAGTCATAAAGATGCTAATTTAATGAATATTCATAAATCATGAATATTCATAGAGTGTCAGGGATGTTCTTTTGTACCCTGCTGCTATGCCAGGTCTCGCTGGCACAGCAGACGGCACATGTTGAAGGAGCTTTGCTCCTAGGGGAGAAGAGAAATATTCGCGCTGGAGCGGGATGTGTGTCTGGGTGTAACTCCGAGCGGAGGTGCTGGGAGGAGAGGCAGCGGCTGGCAAGGAGCGTGCGGGCATCCGACCCGCCGAGTGGGCTGTGCAGTCTCGTAGCTACTGGGTGACAGGATGTGTTTCTTCTTAATACCTTTATAGCTGCTGTACGGCTCTGGCAGAGCTATTAGGGTCAACCTTTGCAGTCACAGGGGCCACATCCAGCATTATTACCACCTGAGTGGAGCCTGGTTGCTGGGATTCCCAGGTACCCTTGCCCTGGCCAGGCTGCACATGGGGAAAGGCACCATAGGAAGCTGCCTTAAAGCACTGCGACCTGCTGTGGGTGGTAGGTGTGACCTGCCAGGGGCTGTAGGGCTCAGCAGGGTCAGTGCAGGAAATCCTCTCTTATCTAAGATGCTCCTTGTAGTGGGATATGTTTCCAGGGATTTGGCAACTTTCTTGGTCAGCAACAGTGACCCCGCTGCAATACTTGATATTGCTATTGCAGCCAAATACCTCTTAGACTAATTTTGGCGAAACTTAGTTGAGTCTTCTTGTTACTCAAAGAAAACACAGTCACAGAAAACCATGTTTTATCCTGTCACTTGAGATGCAGCTGGACGAAGTCAGTGTCCCTCCACAAAGTTCACAAACTCCGTGCTTTTCTCGTGACTTGTTTTTAAATAAACGGGGTGTTTATCTTATCCCTAGGAATCCCTAATATGCCTTCTAAGGGGCAGGCAAGGGAGACAGCCTTGCATTCGTTGTTCCTACAGGTTTTAATTGCCCCCATCCTGAAATTCAGGCTGACGTATGCCTGAGTGCAAATGCTGCGCGCTGTTACGGTGCTTGTGCGATGCCAGTGAGGCACTTTGCTGTGACTTCACATTGCGAGGCACGTACCTATGGGTGCAGAGGAAGCCCACTTCTCACCCTGCCACGCGCTGCTGTGATGCAAATTTGTTCTTGTGAAAAAATGTCAGCGCGTAGAGTTGATCTGTTCGCTTTGGCAAAGTATAGAGCAGGAGCGAGCACCCGTCCCTGTGTCCGGACTGAGATGTCAGGAAGTTTCTGAAGCCCGAGTGATGCTTGTGCTCCAAGACACTGCTCCCTCCTTTCCTCCTTCCCCCAGGACCACTGCAGTGCTCAGGCTCTGGCTTTGTGCGAGATCCCTGCAACCCTGCTATCAACACTTCAAACGTGTTTGCAAAAACTGGCAGGGAAGGAGAAGGGGAGAAGGGCTGCCTGCGCTACCCAAAAGAGCTCTGTTTTCTCTCGTAATTTATTTCAGCTAATAAACTTCTCTAATAGTTGCCGGCTCGAATCTTTGCTTACATAAATGCTTATTTAAAGCTCTTACGATCAAATCATTCATCTGGACTCAAACTCGCTTCTAAATTTGTGCATGCAAATTTTATTCATGGGCCCAGCTGTGTTCGTGCCGAATTTGCATTTGTGCATATGTATGTGTTGTTTTTTCCCCTCTGTCAGCATACAACCACAGGCTGCAGCTGAAAATCTGGACCTAGATTTCAAAAATTTTAATGACCGTACACTGAAAGTTTTAGTTCCTTTCCTCAGAGCTGGCAAACTTATCTGCATAAGCCTTATCTTTATCCTTTGCTTTAGGGAGCTTGCTAGTGTGTGTTTCTGAAGACTTGCTTACACGTGGCATTCAAATAAAAAATGAGACTTTGTTTTGCCAATATGGGTATTGACATGAAAGGGCAATTAACTTTTTGTCTTGCTTTTTATGCAACTAATCCTTCCTTCCTCTGTTTGTGCCACCTCAGTTTACTTGTCTACCAAAAGCTTGTTTTGAGAAGAGCTGAAATTTATTTTGTTCTGAGGGGGGTGGCATGGCAAGAAATCAGTGCACTGGAGGCTGGGAAGAAAAATACCTTTCTGCCTCTGTAAGCAGGGCCAAATTTAAGTGTAAATAAATACCATTCAGAGAAGGAAACAGTAAGTCAGTCTTGCAGAACAACTTCGGCATCTGATGTATGCAGCGTGAGTAACTCCACTTAGTGCACTACCATGAGGGTGAAGTAGCAGCAGTGCTGTAGGTTTCCTACTACTCTTAATCAGAAGGGTCTCACAGGAACCTCTTCCTGATACTGTATGTAGAGGACTGTGGTGAGCACTTGCCTTCTGCATCCCCCGTTCACTACAGTGCCTCTTTCCTTAATGTCCAAGAGGGGATCATGTGAGGACCCAGCTAAGCCAGGTTCTGGTAAAAGGTTTATTCCACAAAATTGCAGTAATTTCTGAAATTTAAGTAGTTATGAACTTGTTAAAAAAACAACAGCCATTGTAATCTTTTGGGTACAAATATATTATATAGCACATTAACCTACAGATACAAAAACTCACTCAAGAGCTTCTGAAATATGCTCTTTAAATGGATAATCTGAAAGGCAGCATCATCCTGGGAAGAGCATAGAGTGTGTCAAGAGAATGCCAAGCACTTTGCATGTAAGTGTTGTTCTGAGAGATATTATTTTTACATAAATTGCATCTCTAACTTTTCATATGGCACAGACTATTTGTTTGGTGATGGAGTTTAGGTTACAGTTTAGATTTTACCCTGAGAAATGTGGTCATAAATCAAAAATTGTTCTAGATAAGCGAAGATGTTTGTGCTGCTTTTCGTCTTCACTGCTAAAGTGCTGCATGGGAGCTGCAGGCACTGGGAGTGAAAGGCACAGAGAGGTGAAGACCCCAGCGTCATTCTTCATCATGGTTATATTTCTCTCCTCCTTTGAGAAATATTGGGCACTCATCATTGTACTAGCGACTGGGAACTTTGAAAGGAAACAAAAGGAGGTGCTTGCTGACATTGAGAGGGTCTGAGGGTATTTAACTTCCTTTGGCATTTGACAAGACTGTGGGAGTTTTGGATGATGACGATAAGTAATGTCACAGGCTTGTGTTGGAAGCATGCCTTCCTCTCCAGTAGCAGTGTCACTTTTTGAAAGCTTTCACTAAAGTGGTTAGACTTTGGTTGAACAGTGACTAAATGACAAATCTGGAAACAATCCTAATTCTGCTCATTGTGCAGCTTAGAGTGTTTGTGCAACACATGTAATTGTATCAGAAACATCGTATATGAAACTGGACCATCCCAAACTTGAAGATCTGCTCTTGGGATGCAACTCTGTTTTTTAATTTATTTTTTTTCTTTTTTTGGTGCCTTTAGGATGATATTTTTGATGTCATGTTCAGCTGTAGCCTGTTTGTTTGCTACTTTCTTTGCTGGCAGAATGGAGCTGCAGTGTCTGTGCACCTGGACCAGCACACAGGAGAGCATGGAGGCTGGAGTGGCCCTTCCTTTTCCTGGCAGTCAGTACTGTGCTGAGGGCTGTAGAACCTCCAGGATATCTCCTACCTCATGTTTTTGTGCTTTTAAAATTTTGGGGTGAATGAGTTATTCTTTGAAATAAGAATGCTTATGTCTTCAGTGCAGCCTTTCTCAATAGAGTAAGATCTCAGCCCTGTAACCTTTGCAGACATCTGAGTTGTCCTTAATCATATAAGTACTCTAAAATTTTCCAGTGTGACTAATTGGAGTTGTAAGATTTCAGTGTTAAAGCTTTAATGAAAAAAATACTATATTGGGATGGTGTTTTACATATTTTTATCCTCTTGCTTCATCTATAAACAAAAGCATTTTTTAAGATGACACAATTCTGTATTTATTCAATATCCTTGACTTATTAAAGGACTTCAATGGCATATCTTCACCCGGAACACCTTCCAACTTACACGAGGAACAAAAGATAATCTCAACGTTTTTCTGCTTTAGAATCCAGTAGTGCTTGTTTGAAGAAATAGTAGATACAGAAGGGAAAATGACAGTCTCTTTAACATATACTTAAGTATGGTAAGTGCAACGATGAAAGCAGACATAAGGAGTGAGAAAGATATAAATGGAAAGATTAATGACAGCATTAATTTATTTGCATCTATCACAGAGAAGTATTTGCAACATAAAAAAGTAGCAGTTTGTGAAAGGCAGTGTAGTAACCTAATTCTCATCTGGGTATTAAACTTAATACATGTAATATTTCGATGGTTTCACCTGACTCCCTTCCTTGTTTTGTTCTCTGTCTTGGAATTTACAATGCCCTTTTGTGTTCTTATTCATGGGGTGGTGAGCAACGCTTTGACCTCTTTTGCACTTGAGACATGAAGCATGTGCCTTACCTTGTCTGATGAGTACAGCTGTCTTTGCACGACTTAAAGAAAAAAAAATCATTTGTGCAAGCATGCAATGCAAATTATTTCTTGGAAAGTACTGCAGAACACAGAGACTATTGGATATTCTGATTTATTTCGCAGCTCTCTATTTGCTCAGTATCCAGGTATGGGCTGACTTTGGGCATTACGCAGGGGAGGTGGGGATTTTCCTCCCTTGTTAGCATGTTGGTGTGGTGAGCGGAGGTCTGTGTGTCACCTGGAGGGGCCATAGCCCTGCAGCTGTCCCCAAAGCGGGGCTGCTTCTGAGGCTTGCCGCTGCCCTTCTTGCTGCAGGATGCCTTTGCAGTTTCAGGTAGCAAACCTGTAGTAAAGATCAGTTCGATGCCAACTGCCACAAAGAGGAAAATTGTGTTTCTTTGAAGCTGCGGGGGCTGGGCAGGAGGAGCAGAAGAGTTATTAGGCTGACACAGAGTAATTGCCGGAAGCGGAATTCGGCCAAGCCTCTTGGTTCATGCTGGGAGCACCTTATGCAGTTTATATCACAGTTATAGATTTTTTGCTTGTGATATTGCTTACCTTAAATGACCATTGCCTCTTTAAATGACCGTTGCCCGAAAGACAGCACATAATGACATAATGTTCATCCTGACACCCTCCTGGATAATGGCTCAATGTTCACTCAGGAAGAAAAATTCACTCTGACTGAATTACTTCTACAACCATCTGATGCTTTTTTTTTTTTTTTTTCTTTTCTCTCAGAGGGCTTATGTCCAAACACTGTTCAAACTTCAGGGAAAATCTCACATATTCGCATCTGATTCAATAGTTTGCAAAGAAACAAATGCACAAAATTGTCTTGGCTCAGTATTTATTCATTGTTCAAAAAATTTAAACCAACAGAGGTTCTCTTGCCTTCAGAAAGAGATGCTCTTTATGATAAATAACAGCTTTTCCTTTAAAGAAAAGGTGAACTTGAGTATGAATTCCAGAAGACCAAACTGTTATGGCAGCGAGGCCATTAGGCTGCAATTTGTCTTATAACAGATGTTGTAGAGTCCTATCACTTTGAATGTTAAAACAGATGGGATATACACTTGAAAATGTACTAGAAGTATTTAATTTCCTTTCCAGCACAGGAGATTTCTGCTCTCCAAGCTCTTTGATGCTCTTCGCCTGTTTGTTAAATCCTGTTGCATTAGTTGGTGTGGTTTAATCTCCTTGGAAAGCTTTGTCTGAGTTTGTGTTCTAATGCAATTAATCTTGAATTGCTTTGGTTTTGCTGAATGAGACAGGATTCCATTTCAGGACAACTTTTTATTAACCTCTTTCAAGATCCCTTGTAAAACTTGCTATTATCACATAGTACAAAACAGTAGAGATGACACAATAATCTGGCCCTTACTTTCAGCAGTTATGGGTAACATTAACCAAATGCATCTTATATATGTCTACATATTTGAAAAAAAAAAATCCTAGCTAATCTGTGATACTCCTATGTACATTAGATTACAAGGTTACCATATAGGTTGTAAGGTAACTGTTATTTACCATAACAGTTAATTCTCATCATCTGCTGGAAGGCTCAGCTGACTTCATTGGACTCCATATCAGGTTTTCTAATCCAATGCAGCTGCTTTTTCAAAGTCTGGGGATTATCAAGTCAATCCCCAGATGAACTGGGAAGTTGTTAAGTGAAAATGACAATCCCGTAGTGGTGAAGGAGCAGGGGTCTAAAAACTTTGAATGATTCTCCCCAAGACATGTGGTGGGAGAACGGGAGAGCAGGTATTGGCTTTCATGAGCTGGACGTGGGTGCTCAGCCTGTGAGTGCTGAATAGCAGGCATGACAGACAGATCCATGTCTGTGTTTACAGTTCATATGACATAATCCAATTTCTCCTTTTTTTAACTGGCTCTCCATCTAAGACTTGTATTTGTTTTCATAAGTTAATGGAAAAGCTCTGATATTACCAATGCCAGTTTAATTCTCGCTCTACTGTAAGACATGTGTAATACTCTGATAAAATTGGCTGTATAAAGGCAGCGTTTAGACAACCAGCACAAAGTTCAGCACCTTTAAAGCTCTCTGTGCTGGGGATATTTCAAGTCTTTCTCAGTAAAGCAGGGCAATGCATTGGCTGTGTCAAATGGCATTCTTATTTTCAGCTCTAGAGAGATTTTTATCGTGCATGTATTTACAATCAAATCTAGAATGGAGTCCAAGAATGCAAGGGACTTTTCATTGTCTTGGGCTTTGCAGCTTCACTGTCTGAGCCCTGGAAGAATAGGAAGCACCAGTTTGTAAGTTTCTTTTTCTTGTCTTTTCTTTCCTTTCTGGGATAGCAATCCCCTTTCTAGAAATGTGTAAATAACATCTTTTTCATTCTTTTTCTTTCTGATGTTTCTAATGAACCCGTTTTCCAGAGGGTAGACCATGCATACCATTCTGCCTTTACTCCTGCCTCACCAATTTTTTTGATTTTTTGTAGTTTGAGGATGGAAATCAGGCTATTGTAGGCTTTATAACATGAATTTATAGCTTGAGTGAATTTCCTTAGTGTAATACTAAAGTCAAATACAACTAGTCTGTTTTCCAAATAGTTACATCTTTTGGAAAGGGAAGACTCCAGGGGCTGCTCCAATGCACTGAGCTGCTTGGTGTAAATGCAGAATAAGGATTCAGAAGATAAATCCTGAGCTACCATAAGATGGAGGTGGTGAATAAGGTGTCTTTCATCTCTAGTTCCTTTGTTTTCTTCATGTAGTTATCATAATTTCTAGTTTTCAGTTGTTGCTTCATAATTACCATCTTCAGCTTTGTGGTCTTGTGGGTGACTTGGTAGTTTGTGAAAATAAAATGTTGCCATTTTATGAAAATGATAGTTGCTCCTAAATTTTATTTCCTTTCCAGTTGAATGTATGGAAATGTGATATGCTGCTTTTTTTAAAGGGTAACTTTCTCTTAGCTATTGCTTATAAGAGTAACACAATTCAAAGTAATGAAAGACCTCAGAAAGTTTATACTTACCATTCTCTGAATTGTAGACAAACAGATAAAATCTTTACAACCTCAGAATATTCAGTTATCCTCAAATAATTTGCTTATAAAATAAAATATTGATCTCACATTTACTGCAGCTTTTTACTGTCCATTCTTCTCCTATGAAGTCTTTTTAATCATCTATCAAGTGAGTCAAGTAGTAATCCACCTGTTCAAGCTTCACATGGCTAAAAAGTTTTGTTAAGAATTTATTAGCAGCTTAAAGTGACTCTGTTAGAAAGACAACAGGAACTTGAGGCTGGTACAACTTGTGTACCATAAAAAGAACTACAGGAAGAGTCAAATTGCATAAGGTTACTAAAGACTCAGCTGAAGAAGATGAGATTTATAAGGGAAAAAAATGTAGGCCTTTTTCTTTTCTTGGCTTAGTTAAAGCATTTAAACACCAAATTTAAAACCAGAAAAGGAATTGAAAAACATGTCCATGCAATCCAAAATGTATTGATAGTTAGGCATCTAAACTTTAAAGGTGACTGTTGCAGAAGCCATTTAGCCAGAAGCAAGGTGTCTAAATTTGCCTGAACTTCACAAATTCTGTGTCTTAGAATCGAAGTGCAATAAGGGTACAGTTTCCTGGATTTTTTTATTGCCTGCATAGCAAGAATACAAAAGCAATGATGTGCATAAAACACTTCTCTGCATTCTAAATATAGAAGTGCCCACTTGAATGAATATTTCATAGAATAACCTATATAAAGGGAATAAATGCAGGCAACAATGATATTGGTAGGATATTGTTTTTAAATGGAACAGCTTTGAAATGAGTAAATGAATATGTAATAAAAGTGCCCACTCCTTTGGTGAATAAAAATCTGATAGAACTGTTTCATTGGCTACTGGCTAGAAAACTTCTAAAACAGGGGGAGAGTATCCATAAATTTAAGTTGAAATAAAAAGGAAACTAAAAACTTGTGCATGTTCCTGTCGCTTAGACTTTTTTGCAGCTAACCAGTTCACCTGAGATGGGGTGCAATAACAGGAAGATGTAAACACTGCCCTGTTGTATATTAAGCCCCAGGTGGAGCAGGCAGCAATGCCGAGGAAAAGCCACGGGGTGGACCACCTCTTGTCTGGCTCAGGGAACAGAATGTGCTTTGGTGATTTCAGTCTAAACCTCTTTGAGGAAAAATCCAGGGTCATGTTAGGCAACCACTTTCCTTCCCAGAGGTTCACTCATGTAGGGTCCTGCAAGGCTTCAGGCTGCTCCACTGACACACATTATGTTGGCAGGGGATTACTGAGGAACAGTGTGGGATGCGCTAGGTGCAAAAATGACACCAACCTTTACATTTCCTTCGCCACCTAGTTCAGATGCTCCAGTTACGTCTCAGAGGATGTTTGGAGCATAAATCAGAAAATGCTGGCAGGAGCTGGACCCAGCTAAATGAATTGTGTTTTAGGCTCAAGCCAAGTTGACAATGAGTGCTTGAGTCTGCCTTTGTAAGGACCACAGTTTGTCCCCTGTGTGCAAGCTGGAGACTTACTGGGTTCCTGATTGGGGCAGTTTTGCAAGCAGCAGTCTGTAGTGTGGCCTGCTTCGTAACCCTTGCAGTCTCTGGGGCCAGTGAGGGCACCTGGGGAAGCACCTGCTACACAAGAATGTATGGAAGTTTAAAGCTTACAAACTTTTGACCAAGTGTCTTGAATTTGCTAATGTAGTCTAACAAGGGGGTACAGAGGAGAAGGAGATTGTCGAAGATCACTGAACAGAAAATGTACATATCCTGAGGCCTTGATTATGGGGGGTGAGAAAGAGATCTGGTGAAAATGTACAGGAAGTAAAGGGACTATGATCTATTGCAAACTACCAAGTCAGGAAGATTAGATGGGTTAGAATTTTTCTGAAATTAATGAGAATTTCATGTTCATCTGAAATTGTAACTGTTTGCAAATATCTCTTGAGAGGGAAAACATAGTGGAAAAAGGATGATTCAACAAGTTCTAGGAAGGTATTGGGTTTTCATCTTGATTTTTTTTGTTTGTTTCCTTTGCAGAATGGAGAAAAGCATGCAGAGGAAAGTCCTTTTTATATTTTAGATTTTAGACAATAAAGGGGAAGTAGCTGAGAGTACAAAGGCAATAGGCAAGTTGGGTGAAATTGAGCATGAAATGAGATTTCACATTCTTTGCGGAGAGATGGAGGAGGCACAACAATGTAACAAAAATGGGCTTGAGAGAATGATAGCTAAGATCTCTCCAGAGGCAAATTTAATAGTTAGAAGTAAAGGTGAGTTACCTGCCAGATCCTAAAAGATGTGATATTGTGGCACAAGCACAGACAAACCCAATATAAAGATTAGCTTGGCTAAAGAGTGGCCTCTGCTCTGGTAGTAAGGAGGAAACACATAAAAATGGAAACATGTCAGAAGAAAGAGCACCCAAAAAGTGGCACAAGCATGTAGGGATGAAATCAGAAAGGTCCAGGCACTAGAGGAGATGCAGTTAGTTATAGATGCCAGAGTGAGGAGGAATCATCCTCAAGATAAATCAATAAGAGGACAGTCTAGATAGGGATTGTTGCTTTGCTTACAGGAGAGAGCAAGCTGCTAATGGAAGAATCTGAAGAGTCCTTTTATTTTCTCTTTTCCTTTTTTCTTTTTAATTGAGCCTTCATTTAAAAAGTTGGTTATTTTCATACTAGTAGTACTATTAAAACCAACACAAAAGGGATAAAATCTTAGCCAAAATTGGAAAAGACCATGTTTGGGAGTTACGGATGAATTGGATGTTTTTAAATTGAGTGTTTGTGATAGACTTCGTTCTATGATATTTAAGGGTTTGCCTAAAGCAGTCTCAGAGCCCTTAGTGTTATCTTTGAGAGCTCATGTGAGATAGATGAGGTACCAGAGACTGGGAAAAGAGCAAACATAGCACCTTTCATTTTGAGAATGGGGTATGGGAGAAGAGGAGCCTGTGAATTACAGACCAATCAGTGTTAACTTCAGTCCACAAAAATATTCTGGCAGGGGGGAAAGAAAAAATAATAATAATTTAAAAAATCAAGCCAAACATATAACATGAATAGCTGTCAGCATGGATTTGTTGAGAATGAGTTGTCAAACTGCTTTGACAATTGTCAAACTGCTTTAAGTTGGCTTATATGACATTCTTGGAATCAAAGGGAACCTTGCTAGATTAAAATGCTGTTACGTAGGGACAAAACTAACTTGAAGAAACAAGTTTGGAGGGTAATTTTCAAAAGGATGAAGAAGTATCAAAACAGAAAGATATATTGAGTAGTATTCTGCAGAGCTATGCCCAGCTCTTATCAGACAATGACCTGACTAGTTTTTGCTGGGTAGCCAGCCCCTTGAGCTGGAAGACAGGGATGGGGAGCAGGAGGAGGCCTCCATAGTCCAAGAGGACTCTGACTCCAGGGATCAGAGATGGGGCCAGTTCTGCTTAATGTCTTTATCAATGATCTTGACAAAGAGATTGAGCGCACCCTCAGTAAATTTGCAGGTAACACCAAGTTAGGTGGATGTGTTGATCTGCTTGAGGGTAGAAAAGCTCTACAGAGGGACCTGGACAGTCTGGATTGATGGGCTGAGGCCAGTTGTATGGGCTTCAACAAGGCCAAGTGCCAAGTCCTGCACTTGGGCCACAACTGCCCCGTGCAACGCTACAGGCTTGGGGAGGAGTGGCTGGAAAGCTGCCTGGCAGAAAGGGACCTGGGGTGTTGATTGAGAGCCGGCTGAACATGAGCCAGCAGTGTGCCCCCGTGGCCAAGAAGGCCAACAGCATCTTGGCCTGCATCAGGAATAGTGTGGCAGCAGGTCCAGGGAGGTGATTTTACCCCTGTACTCGGTGCTGGTGAGGCTACATCTCAAGTACTGTGTTCAGTTTTGGGCCCTTGGCCACAAGAAGAACATTGAGGTGCTGGAGCATGTGCAGCGAAGGGCAACAAAGCTGGTGAAGGGTCTAGAACACAAGCCTTATCAGGAGTGGCTGAGGGATCTGGGGTTGTTTATCCTAGAGAAAAGGAGGCTGAGGGGAGACCTTATCGCTTTCTACAACTATGAAAAAGGAGGTTGTAGAGAGGTGGAGGTTGGTCTGTTCAACCAAGTAACAAGTGATAGGAAAAGAGAAAATGCCCACAAGTTGCTCCAAAGGAAGTTTAGATTGGACATTAGGAAGAATTTATTTAAAGAAAGGGTTATGAGGCATTGGAACGGATTGCCTAGGACAGTGGTGGAGTCCCCATCCCTGGAGGTATTTAAAAGAAGTACAGACATAGTGCTTAGGAATATGGTTTAGTTGAGGATTTGTTAGTGTTAGGTTAATGATTGGACTTGATGATCTTAAAGGTCTTTTCCAATCTAGGCAATTCTATAATTCTGTGTGATGCAATACATGTTGTACATGTTAAATTTACAAAAGACTGCAAGTGAAAGAGAGTGCTGAACTTTCTGAGTTCGGGATGGCCTTGAGAAAGGGGGGAAAGGGTCTGGAAGAACAGGCTGAAGCTTTTTATAATAAGTACAGTGGGATGGTAGTTCAGCAGAAATAATAAACTATAGGAATGCAAGATGGGAAACAACTGTGTAGACAGCAGTTCTTCAGAAAAAGTTCAGGATTTATAGTGGATTACAAATTGAGCACGAGGCAATGCCATGCTGTTGCAAAAAATGGCAAATATGCTTGTGGAATGCATAAATGGCAATATAACAGAAAGATGTTTTAAGTAACTTCTCTGCTATGCATCTTCCCAAAATAATGCCTACTTTGGGAGTACTCTTGTCCTTCTAGAAAGATGTTGGCTGCTTGGAGGCAATCTAGACATGAGTGATGGATATGGTCACCATGTCCAGTCAACATGTTATGGCTGTCATGGAGAGATTGTGTGGATGGATGCAGTTCAGTCTAGCTCGGGGAAGACTGTTGTGAAGTCCTACAAGTAGTCTTCAAATATGCAAAGAATGGTGCAGAGAGGAAGAAATAAGTTATATTTTGTGTAAAAGGAAATGGGATTAAATGGTTTAGGAAGAATTTGACATCAGGAGTAAAAAAGGATTTTTTTCATAATTCATTTGATGACGTCCTGGAACAGACTGCCACCTCCATGGCTGGAGGCATTTAAGAACAGGAATGACAGAATGTGTAGCTGATACTGCCTTGGAGCAAGGAGTCCAGCAGACTGTGTCCCCCGGCCTACTTTGTACTGCTCCACAGTTTCTCTGCTAATGATAACCATGTCTTTTCTGTAATACTTGGGAAAGGATTAAATCATTGTGACATTGCTGTTGTTTTAGGGCTTTGCAGTCAAGAATTTCTGCTACAACTGGCATAGCCGTCAGTATCAAAGTGAGAGGAAAAGTAGTTTTGGCAGGTGGTTTGATCCAGCTCTGGCCTGTAACAGCACAAAGTGGTAGGTTTTTCCTGCTGTCCTGAAACTCCTTGATGTATAATTAGTCTGCCTGTCTATGTCTTTCACACACTGTGTTGATGGAACTTCTGAGCTGTACAACTAAATGGTTAGAAAATTGTTTGGTTCAATTCTGATGCATTGAGTTTTACTGTGGGCTAAATCATATTCTTTTTTTGTTTCCCCAATCAAACTGCTCATACTCCTTTGAAATTCCTTCACTCTGATTTTGATTCTCAATACCCCAGATTAAAGCTCTTTATCCATATCTACGTGCTTTCTCTTTTGTAGTTCCAGGGCAGATTTGCATAGCAAAGGAGATATTTGTGTTTCTCCTGACCTCATCAATATTCTGGTGCACAGCATGCACTTATATGATAGTTTATTCCGGGATGATGAACAGATGCAAAAGTGTCTTCAATTGTCTCTGGAAATTAGCAATGGTCAATACATCCTGCAAACACAATGCTGGATGCTGTGGTGCATGCAAAACATGCATGGCAGGCAGAGCACATAGCCTTTTCCTGCCTCTAGCACACTTCATTTAATTTTAATAGTAAAAGGAGATGTGGTATCTTTTGAACATAGATATCCTTGTGGGCTAGTGTAAGGCTTGGACAATAAGAGTTTTGCATTGGAGAATTTCGCTTAACCTGTCAGTCTTCTGGAGATTAACAACTTCATCAACTACTGTTGATATTGACAGTCAGTTGCTAGGCTACATGTTTACTGCTAAATGAATAGGCGACTTGGGGCCAGTGTGAATATTCAACAGATTGGCAAATAAGTAAAACGTGCTGTGACTTGATTTGTTAATTATAGTCAAAATAAATGGCTGTATTGATGACTATGATTTTACACAGCATTAGTCCTCTGAAAACAGCAATTAAGTCTGCCATGTAAACATATATCTTGCCTGTGACAAAAAAAAAAAAAAAGCAAGCCTTAAACAACTGAATACACCACTCCAAGAAGTTTCACTAGGAGTCCTGAAGTGCTTACATTAGTTAAATTATGTCCTTGGGTGTTTTTACACCTCTGACTGAAGCACAACATTCAGGCAGGGTCTGGATTTTGAAAAGCTTTCTTGTTTGCTGTGTGCAGTGCTACTTATGGTCCGAGTTTATCAAAAGAAGTATGATCACACCTGAGCGAGAAAACCCAAGTAGCTGGATTTCAGGAGGATGCTTTTTTCTAACATTTTTTTCCTGTTATGAGAAATCTGAGCATGAATTTATTACTCTATATGCTCTTTTCAGCAGACCTTATGAAAGAGTTCTCACATGTATACAGTATTTCTGCGCTCCAGTTTATCAACTAACTAGAATTCACTTCCCTTGATCCATACTATTCTCTTGTTCCATTTTAAACTCTTAATGTATTGATTCCTTTATTCTGCGTTTCAAGACTTGCATACGCTGGCAGGTGCACTGAGAGCTCAGCATCACTCATTGTTTGGCATTGCATATGTGTAGGCAGTGACGCTGTTCTGGGATATATGATGCCTTTTGATTGAAGCTTGGAAAATACATATTCTGTTCTCATCTCTGTTGTCAATGTCTGCTGTGGCACTGGTCAAGCTTCGGTTCCAAGCTCTGTCTCAGTTTTACTATCTGTAATATATTGTTGGGGTTTTTTTCCTCCATAAATAACTGCCAACCTAAAAAGCAATAAAGTTGCCAAATGAGCCCTAAGTATTGCAACACAGAAAGAGAGGTTGTTTAAAGCTTGAAAAAAGCAAATATGTTTTTTCATGGAAAAACACAGCTTTCCCTGAATAGGTCTGTGTTGCCTATGCGTGTTTAGGTTGGGATTGAGTTTGGGCCAGTAATTATTTTTTCCTCAAAGTGTGGTAGAAAGGAGCTCCCATGTTTCAGGGCTTATTTTTGTCCTGATGATCATCTGTCCTTCTTTGTAAGCTCTTGAGCCGTTGTCTCCTGTGGTCTCACTGTGACACTGTCAAGATCAAAGTTGCAAAAGCATACTGACCCGCACTGATCGAGCAGAGAGGGAGTTTGAACTTTTCCTTCAATGTGCTGCTGAAAGAGAAACCAGCCAATGCAGGTGCTTGGCAGACAGAAGCTTGGAGAAAATTAGACTGAAAGGGTATGAAGAAACTAGAAATGTAGTAGGACTGGGGGAAAACTGGGACTGGAGATTGAACTGGACAGCTGGAAGTCAGCAAGTAAACAATGGATACAGGGAGAGCTCCATGAAATGCAGAAGGATGGGAGAGGGGTGGGCACACTGAGATTGGTTTGATGAAGAAAAAAGGAAGATTAAACAAGGAAACAAGGAGGCTGATAATCAGCTGCAAATATTGCTTAGCAGCTTTATCTTTGCTTAGGGATATGAGATCAATGCTCTCGGTTAGCCCATTGTCATAGAGCTGCATGGTATTCATCAATCCCAACATCAGCACAGGTTATGTAAAAAGCTTGCAAAAAAACGCCCTCAAAACCACAACGCTTCCCACCCCCATCCTCCACCCCTCAATACAATGACAGGATCTATCTACTATCTAAACTGACTGCTACAATGAAGGAACAAGATGCTGGGAATGTGACAGCTCTGTGAAATCTTCAGTGCTCCACAATGATTAAAAAAACGTTACTAGTTACCAGGGAAGGTATTGAGGACAACATAAAATATCAGGGTTCACCTTGAGTGCACACACATTTTGGACCTTTCACTTCTGAATGCTTTTGTAGGACAGGGAGAAAAACTTCAAAGAGGACAAGGATGTTCCAAAGTGTTGAATGGCTTCACAAAGTGGGTGGGAGACCAGTGGAGCTCACTGCCAAATGACATGGTGGATGTGACATGTTTACACAGTTAAGTTCATGAAAGATAAAATCATTGAGAATTACTAACTATATATGAACTCTGTGTGCGTCAAGAAGTCTCAGAGCTGAAAATAGTTGAAAGCCAAGAGGGTATGAGTGGGAAATAGCATAAATAGGATTGCTCTGTTCTTCCACATCTCCAGCGTCTGATTATGGCTACTACTGTAGACAAAAGCACCCCAGCACTCCTGCATTTCCTGCGCTGCATCTTCTGCCTCAGAGGGGTATTTGAAGAGATTTATTTCCTGAGGGATATGTTAACAAAATTAGTTTTATGTCATGTGTTACGCCGTAAGTACTGAGATCCACTTTTTGGGAAGCTCCCATTTTTGGTAAATCCTCTTTGCTTCTGCAAATCATGGGAAAAGGGGAGATGACAGTGTTTCCGCGGTGATTATTAACCTTCATGATGCAGTGGGCCAGGCATCAGAAGACCGCTTTCATAACCAGTATGGTAATGAAGCAATACAGTGCTAGTTTTCCAGAAATTTTAGGATTCCCACAACCTGAGCCATTTGGCAAAAGCTTCTTCTATTCTGACCATAAAATTCCTTGCGGACCCAGAGTGGGGAAAATGTTTTGTTAGGAGATCTTCTTCTGGAGGATGGTATAAGTGCCTCCAGGAAATGTGCGGTTGTTTGGTCTTTTTTCAGTAATCCGCTTTCTTTCCAAGTTTTGTGTGCAATTGTACCTGCCCTCAAGCACTAATAATGAGCGGACAGTATGCAAAACCCTCAAGGTGCAGATAGCTAAGAGAGGAGCAATTGCAGAAGGCCTTTTCATGTCTGGAAATGTTAACTTTATACTGGATAACTACTGGGTTTCCCTAATCAAGTCAGTGGTTTTGCAATGCTGAAAAATATGCTGATAGTCCTGAAAAAAAAGAAACGGAGTCTTCCCACAGCTGGTGTGGATCCGTGTGTGGGAGCAGTTGGCAAGTTCTGGGCAGCTTCTCATTGTCCAAGGAAGTCTTGCTCCCTTCCTTGCTGGTTTTGCCCAAGGTAAATTACCTCTTTTTGAAACAAACTCCTAGTATTTCTTTTGAGACAGTTTCAGACTAGCAGCCTTAAGCTAATTACAGGCCATTTGTAAATGTATCAGTTCTTGTTCCAACATTTCAGCATGCACCAGTATATCATCTAGGTATAACAAACAGGCTGAGAGAAGCATGCCATGTAATACCCTCTTCGTTAGACTTTTAAATGTAGCTGATGTATTGCACTAGCCAAAAGCCATCATTTTAAATTGCCACAGTCCTTGTCCTACTGTGAAAGCAGTTTTTTTTTTTTTTTTCCCCCTGTCCCTCTGGATCTACTTCCACTTGCCAATAGCCACTTTTAAGATTCAGGGTAGTAAACCAGACCAAGCTTTCACCAGCATCTAGGATACCATTTATGCTAACAGAGAAAAACACGTTAAATGACTTTGTGGTTTTTTTCTATAATCTGATGCTGTCACCTTTTCTTTCTGAACTGGACTCAGTCTGAGCTGTGGCTGGAGGTTCTGTTCTATCTTCCTGACATATTTCTTCCATAGCTTATAAGGCTTCTTTGCTGCTTTCCTGCTGAAAAGAAGGGTGCTGTTTAGGTAGTCGGTATCCCCAGGATCACTCTTGTGTTGAAGCAGTAAAATACAACTTATATTTTTGTTAAGAGAGTAATTTCTAATCAAACAGTCTCAAAACCATTTTCCTAATTCTCTTTGAATGCTTGGTAGTGTGCCAGATTAAAAGCCAATACATTTTCTGAGCATTCACTTGTTTTCTCATAATCTTCCTATAGTTTATATTCATTTACCAGATCTACGTTTTGCCACCATAGTCCCCCCTTCCTCATCTCCTTCTGACTATTGTCAGAAGCATTCAGCAAATGGATACAGATTCACTCTTGTTTCAGATCCAAAACTTCAGCAGCTAAAGGTCCCCGGAGATCAGGACTCTCAAAGCAAGTTTTGAACACTCCTCATCTTTCATTTGCTGGAAAGCTGCCACTGCCTGTAATTTCTAGCGGTGTTTCTGCCCCTAAAGGTGGGACTTGGGCATTGCAAAAGAGATCTGTATGTCAAATCACCTATTCCTCTGCCTTTCTTCTATTTCTGGTGTTGAAACTAAAGTCTGACACAGAGTTCATGGTTCTTATGCATTTCATGAAATTTCTTATTACATAATAAATAGCCTTCTCTTTTTTCGTTTTCCATTTTATTTTCTTTAACTGTTAAGCTCCCTACAGAAACTGTGAACTGTTGTGTGAGCCTCTTGTTTTGGTCCACCTTGGTGCTCCCCTCCTGCCTGTGCTGCATCTCACTGTCAGGGCTCTGGTTTGGAACATGCAATGCTCTTTTCTCACTAGCCTGGTGTTTATAACCGTTCTCCTTTAAAAATGTTTGTTTCCTCCAGGTTCAATAATGACCTTAACTACATTCTTTCATTGTGGCCAATTTCTCTCACTTTATAAACTTCGTCCTTACTCCTTCCGCAAAGCATAATAATGGCATGAACCATATTAGAGTTGCTGAGGTGAACTTGAGATAGGGAGCTGCACTTCAGAGATCTTGGCAAATTGCTGGTATTTTCTTGTGTTTGCAGCAGCTGTTTCCTTTCGTGGTATGCAGCTGTGAAAGGAGTTCAAGATCTGTAGTAAATTCTAAAGTCAGTACAATATCTTTTTGTCTTTTGCTGATCTTTATTTCCGACTCTTACCTGAGTGTCTGCAAACTGGTTCATAGCCAATTCACCCCTGAGGTCCTCACTGATATTTGAGTATATCAGGGAAAGGGTTTGTTCCCATCAAATTCAAATAGAGGGCTTCTTTTTTTTTCCCCCCTCTCCCTTTCAGAGTGTCACAGTTGTTGATATGGGTTCATTTTCATTCTCTAGGATGCTTTTCAATTCCCTGAGCCCTTTCTGCAGTTTATCAGATAGCAACTTCCAGGTTGGTCAATCTTTTTGTAGCCCTTTCCAATGTTATTTCAAACCACAACTCTTGCAGCTGCTCCTCCTAGCCTCTTTGGGCATTTTGCCCTTGGCTTTCTAATAAGGGTTCATCTTTACCAGTAAGTTCTCAAGTGCTATTTTAACTCCTCCTGTGCTTTACATGTTTGAACTGTGTACTACCTTTTGTTCTGTCCTGATACAGGAGAGATACCAGCTCACGGGTTTTGTTCTTGGAAACCAGAACACAGGGGTTTTATTTCTTTAACCCTGTTATAGGAAGACTGGAGTTTGAGTGTTAAGAAGGGCAATTGATGATTGAGTCACTGATCTTTGATGCAATCCTGTTTATTTACAAACTCCTGATTTCTGTATCTGCAAATAGAATCAAACAAGAGATAATTCCTTTGCTTGGGATTCCCAATCTCAGTCAGCACTTGCCTCAATAGCTTTCTTAAGGTTTATCTCAAAGTCATGCTGTTGATGCTTTTGTGGCTGTTTTTGATGCTTCCTTTTGGCTTTTGATTGGAGATTCTCCCGCAAACATCCAAAACAAGCATTCTGCTACCAATCAAGGTCCTAACCATCTAGGCTTCAGGGCTTATTTTCATTCCAGACTTCCCTATGTTTATGCTTTGGTTGTTCTCCCATTGTTTTGGTTATTTTGCTCCATAAACGATCTTAATGTTTATTTGTATTTAATACAAATGAAAAACAGTTCTTCCACTCAATGATATCAGCAAGTTTTGGTCAATCCCACTGTGATGATTTCTCACACGCTGCAGGGAGAGGTGGGTGGTCGTACACATTTAGGATGGATTCTTGGGTCAACATGTCTGAACTCCTCAAGTGGCTCTTTATGTGTTGGTTGACTGTCCATCTGTGTTGTCCAAAAGAACTTCTAGTGGGATTCGGTTGTTTGTGGGTTTGTTTGTTGTTTGTTTGATTGTTTTCTGTAAATTTTTCATGGACTACAGGAGCAAAAAGACTTTTAGGTTTTTGATGTTTTTATTAAAAGACATTGGTTTAGGAAATCTTCAAGATTCTTTCTTCCTTTTTCTTTGATATTAAATAAGTGTGGGGGGAAAAAAAGGAATAAAGTAGATTTATTTTGATAATGTACACAAAAAGAATTTTGAAAAATATTCGCTTGTATTTGAAGATATTGCATCAGACTATTACTCCCATGTCTTAGTACAGCTGTAATGTCAATCTCCAAATTCCTTCTCAGCAAAAGTGTGACTGTTTTACCCCTAGCAAAATTTCTAAAATCTGAACTCTCAAATAAGCTTATGGCAAAAGTTGAACACGACATGAGGTATGACATAGTTTAGTGCTGCTCTCTCCGCATGGGATACGGCCATTGTGTAACTGCACCAGCCCCTCACGGAAGTAACTGGAGACAGTCTCTCTACCTGTAGTATGGATTTGGAGATGCTGCATGGTGGGTCATCACTACAGTTTTACATAGTTGCTAGTTCCTTCCTGACTAAAGGGAAATGTTTTATGTTCTCATTACAATACTTAGCGGAGGAAACGTAGTCATTAACCTTTAATACCTGATCAAATGCACCCTGTGGACACAGAGTCCCTGGTTAGAAATGACTAATCCACCAACTTCCTGTGTTGGTGCTATAAAGGCAATAATAAAAGTAAGATAGATAATTGATATGGATGCTAGGTACACACTAGCAAGGATGATCAGGCATGTGGGATGAGAGGAGGATGCTGTTTTGAGCTTTTACACAAACTCCAGGAATGCAGTAGAGGGTGGAAATGGCCATGTCTGGGTGCCAGCAGCCAGAGTCCTGGAAGTGCAGGTTTGATAGGTGAAAGTTCTGGGTTATAAATTCTTGTCCGTCTCCTCACTGCCTTCCCTGGCTTTTATGCTTGCAAAAAAGGAACCTTACTCACCAAGGACAAGCCAGGAAATCGTCCTGTTTTCCTGTGTTTCTGAGTGGAAAGCAGAGGGGCTCAAACCAGGGTAGTCAGAGCTTTTGGACACTATGGAGCACTGCAGCAAGCACTGTCATGCTGGTGCCAACACAGAATGCCACATTGTGCAGAATACAGCCTTTAATTCTATCAATTTCTTGTTCGACACAGGAAAACAGAGCATGATTAAAGAAATTGTGTCTTAACTGACTGCTCCATATTGTCATGCCAGAAACAATTAGCTTAACTAGAAAGTTAATTTAATTGCAAATGTGGATGGGCAAACTGTGCCAGCCACTTCATTATCATTATTCTATGTTATTCCTAATGCTCAGTGCTATTTAATATGTTCTTATGGTATATAGTGGTGTAATTAAAAGATTCTCTCTGCAGAGGTTAAGGTTACTGCTGAAAATAACTTCCAGTCTCAGTTTTACATGTCTTTATCTGTGGGGTTTCAATATGTCCTTTAAAAGCATTTCTAATAGAATTTCCTAACTTGTTTTTTGCTTGTATGGATGAAAAAGAACAAAAGCATGAGGACTGCTAGATATGAACGACTGAACTCAAGGTTAAACACTCAAACTTGGTGATTAAAATGACAACAAATAATTTCCCTACTTCCTGGCACAGAAACACATGGGAATGGACACTTGCAGTGAGCAGTTTTTAGAATAAATTCATTTGGGGAGAATAATCACATAAGGAAAAAGCTAAAATTTGGTAGGAAGGCACACAAATTGTGATTGTTTTTTCTTACGCAGTTACAATGGATGACACTAGTAGTGCCTTAGCCACCTTTTCTCTATGGACAATATTGTTATTACTATTATTTTACCTTACTCTGTTATTTTACTTTACCGTGTCCCATAATATTCTGTTACTTGTATTTTGTCGCTGGTTTTATGTTTTATTAGATTTACTGTGCACTAAATACATTAAACTGACAGACTTTGTTGCTGTCCTCTTTGAATTGCTGGTTGAATCAAAGATCCATCCTTGTCCTTCCTTGGGCTTGGAGTAGTTGCTACATATGTCTGCTTTTTAAGCAGTATTTAGTAAAGAAAAAAATCATATCTGTTACATCAGGCCTCACCAGAGTAGTTCTAACTCACAATACTGAAAAATGTGTGGTTTTCATATTCCTTATTAAAAAAACAACAGCCCCAAAGCCCTACAAAAATTTGGATCAAATCTTGAGATTAAGCCACCCACCCATTTGCAGACTCCCCTGCCTGAAAAACTCAGCTAGAGAAACGGAGTCCTACCAAAGTTGAGTGATGGAAAAATAATAATAAAATGCTATTGCTTTAACAACATCGTCTGTAATTTTTTTCCTCATACCTCAGGTACAAACTGCATCTCAGCCCACCTGATTCAGAGCATCAACTGATCTTTGCTCTCAGGCTAAGCTGCCCTACCCCAGTTCTCTAGGTTTTTGGTGATAGTTGTTTGTTATAGGGCACAAAGCCTTTGCTTGCTGCAGTATCCCGTATTAGCTCTCAGAATATCTTGGACTAAACAGGCCACTCCTCTGATCCAATATGTCATTTATCATGTTCCCATAGAAACTTAGATTAATCAGTCATTCCTGATGCATTTCTTGTACAATATTGTCATTTTGATGCTCTTTTGCTGCTAGTTTTGAAGGCAGCTTCAAATTTGTTTGAGGAAATCAAGCCAACTTTGTGCTGCTTTTTAGCAGCAGGTACTTTGCCTGTAATGAGGAAAATCTCATTTTACAGAATTCTTGCAAGGTAAAGAAAACGTAGCTTCATATCCTTAATGAGAGCATTCTTATTCAAGAGCGCTTGACTGTAAAGAGTGCTATCCACAATGGTTAGTGTGGAGAGGAAACCTTAAGTAGAACATGCTATTGTGGCCTTTGAGCAGTTCCCATCTCCTCTATTCAGAAAGCAGAGTTAACTGAGGATAGCAAGAACAAACTGTACATGCGCTTGAGAAAAAGAACTTGACTTGGCAAGTTGGCGTAAGTGTAACACAATATATTACCACTTTCTGCTGGGCTTATTCTCTTACTGTCATTGACCAGATCTGTTCAACGGCTGCCATTTTCGGTTGCAAGTAGAAGAAACCCCAATTCCAGCCCCTCACACCCCCCCCCACACACACACCCCCCCCCGCCCGCCCCTT
>JAVSBS010028952.1:0-10007 GCA_033124195.1 Coracias cyanogaster | reverse complement strand
ACCCCGCCCCTCCCTCCCTTTCCTTTCCAAGAAAGTCAGTTTATGTAATCGAGACCAGGTCTGTCTAGGAAGCTGTTCTGAAATTTGGGGGGTGGAAGCAGGGGGATAAGTGTGGGCTGAAGGATGAAGAAGGAACAAACATTAGACTTGACAAAGCTTGAAATATAAAACAAAAAAGCATCTGCGAGGCATAATAAAACAAAGTGTATATACGTGTTGTTCTCACAGAGTATTTGGCTGAGCCCGGGCAACGGGAAAGCATGCATAGCTAACGCTCCTGACTGTGTGAAACCCTTTGTATACTCCAGAGTCTCTGCAAGAGACCTTGATTACAGAGTTTGGCATGATACCCAATACATTTTTTGGAATGGTTTCTTGTCCATCACTGACACTCGTAATGAGAAATTTATACACCATCCAAAGCGGATAAATTAATTTCAAACACTTTTGACTTGGGTCAACAATGGCTATTGGCAGTGCCTATTATTTGCCTTTTTATTAAAAAAAAAAAAAAAAAGAAAAAAGCAACAAAACAACGACCGCAGAGGAGAAATTGCTCTTCTTCATGGTGATAGCACGGTAAAGACCTGGAGTTTAGTGGAGATAGAATCTTGGCAAGCACATATATAGGTCAGCATAGAATATTTCACTTTTCAATGTAAATTAAAGTAATTTTCTTCAGTATGAACAGTTTAATAAATTCCCAGGATGGTTTTCATTAAGAAATTTGCATATTGGCTAGCGTAAAATTTTCTGAAAGCAATCAGTTGGCAAAAATAATCTCGTTTTACCCGTACTTTCCCAATCCAGCTAACAGTCAAGGAATGAAGTATAAATTAGCTATCCCTTTGAGAACTCCATTTAAAACTCAGATGCTTAAGTTAGCCTTTTAAAGATTATAATTATGCATATTCGCATGCAGGTATGCACAGCAGAAATGGGGAGAAGGCATTAAAACACACCTACACACAGAAACCTGTGGATGGAAAGCAAACAAGAAAATTGATGTATCTTCTTGGGAGATACTGAAATGATGGGGACGTATAGATAAATTGCTAGTAAGTTCCCATTATGCTCATCTTGAATTAGATCCTTTGCTACATTTTCTAATTCTGAGGTTTTGGCTGATCTTTGACTTTTTCTGCATGCTTTATTCTCTACGTGCAAGGCACAGGGATTTATTGAAGACAAACCCCTATTTATATACCCGAGTTACCCAAATGAAGAATTTCTGCCAGCTTTTTAAATATAACTAGAGAGCTCCATGTAAATAATTTATTTTGGCTTTCAGAGTTATATGATAATGGAAAAACATAGCACTAAGTATAAAAAGGTGAAAAATGAAAATAGGATATGGATTTTAAGGAAATGCAAACACACAGCAAGTAATGAGTGGCAAATATGGAGTGTGAGCACACGCGATAGTGCATATGCACTTTTGTTGTACTTCAGTTAGCTTCTTTGTAGAGGAACTGTTTGTGGTTTTGATTTATGTTTGTATCTTAAATTTAGGCTGTGTTGCAATAGGAATGCTAAAAATGGTATACGTGATTTTTCTGAGAACTGCTTTGGAGGCTTTTTCCTAAAAAGGCCTATTTCCCTTTTGTTTCCCTTCTTACCTACCTGCTTCCTTTGTGCAAGTAGGCTTGTCGGATGGAGGTAATAGTTGCTGTGTGCCTTGGCGGTTTGGAGGTTGGAAGGATGCTTCATGCAGCTGATACGCTGGCTGCACTGTGCATAGTGACAACTGAAATACGGATCCTGGGATGCTGTGCTGGTAGGTCCTGATGGCATCGCATGGACACCCATTATTAGGGAAGAACCAGAGCAGGTTTTCAGATGAGCTCAGACTAGATGATCTAATGGTCCCATCTGGCCTTAAAATCTGTGAGTGTATGAAAGACAGTCCTGCAGTTATAAGCATTTTAGAACTGTCAATTTCAGATTTGCTTCAGTGTAAGAGGCAATTGTTTCCATGCTGAAATGCTCCTTTATGTATTATGTGCACGGTGTCATAAATGCTCTAAAAAATAGACAGATGCAGTGTAAGTGAGGCATAGCAAAGCAGAGCAGCTCAGTGTAATAAGAATAAGGAGAGATAATGCCAGTATCTGTAGAGGATGGGTGTTTGGAAGAGATTAGAGAAAGGAGTAGAGTGCATTTGGGGAAGAAGAAAGAATATACTCCCCCAGATACGAAGGAGACTAACGCTGCAAAGCCAAAGGAAGAGAGAAGGAAGCAGGAAGAGAAAAAGAGGGAGTGAGTGAGAGAGCAAGGAATTAGGAAGGATCAAGAGCAGCAGACAGTGAAGTTGCAGGATACGAGGGAAGAATACAACTTGTTTATTCACCCCCTTTATCCTAGCACGGTGCCTGTGTGGCTGTCATTCGGTGTCTCAGCTGGTATGCATTCTTTATCTTCCCTGCTACAATATTAGTGAGGGAGAGAACTGAAAGGGGGACAAGAGGTGGGGAACGAGGGAAATGTATTTTTTTAGTCTCTCTCCTTGTTAATGGAGTTGGGTGTGCATACCTCGGTGCTGGAGGTACAAGTTCTGGGACTGAGAAGGGCCCTGGCAAGTACCTGGCCACTCATCAGAAGGAAGCAAGTGGCTGGCAAAGAAGAGATGGGCCACACAAGCTTTTTACCCTGAGCCCCAGCACCCATGAGAGGGGTGCTGCAGGCACAGATGGATTGCAGTCATGTGCAGTTGTGTTAAAGTCACTCGTAGGTCTTCTATTTATTTATTTATTTTAACATCTGAGATGATTATTGAACTTTTCTTCTGGCTCCTGAGTATGTCAAATTCTTTTTTTTCTGATATCACGGATCAATGTAAAACATGCTGAAGGGCAGCATGAGAGGGCAGGGCCTCTGCCCTGGTGCAGACATCTGCAGCCAAGCTGTGTCCTTGAAGGATTTGCCCAAACCACTCATCAGCCTCTGTCTTCCTGTAAGTAGAGCGAAGTATGTGCTGGAAGTACTTATGCTTGTAGGGGGCGTATACAAAAAATATTATTGTGACAGAAAAATATGGTTTGTTGAGATGTGAATTTTTTTCTATAATCTCAACAATTCTGAATTTTTTCCCATAGGTTTCTGTGGTTCAGGATGACTTTTGCTGAGAGAATGGGGATATTCTTGGGTTGCCAACAGCTTTCACCTACAATTCTGGAGATGTTGGTTTAAATCAGAATTTCTCTAAACTCACAAAATTTCAAGCCTTATTCCTTGAGCTAATCAAAGGAGTGTGATAATCATTTGGCTGTTATCAATGACAGAGTATCTTGGGGTTTTTCCTGCAAAAATAGCAAAATGGCCAGATTTTCCATAGTCAAATATTTGTGCTTTTTATTTTCTTTATTTTGCAAAACAGTTGTTTTCTCAGTAACGCCTAATTCACATCTTTCTGTTTAGTTCAAGTAACAAGGAAAGGCGGTCTGCAAGGTGTGGTGTAGCAAGGATGGGATTGTAATTTTATTAAAGTTTTCCCTAGAGTCAGGGAAGGAGGAAGTTTATTATCTTGTAATTGGTATCTCTCTAGGGTGATGCACTTGTTAAATCTTTATATGTGGTTGGACTATCTAGTTATACTGAACAGATTACCTGCTGATTGCTGCTTCTGGGATTTACTGATAACGTTGAACGCCAAAATCTTTCTGAACTGTGACAAGAAGAATTAATTCCCACTGCCTTTGTTTACCTTCTAATGACAGCTAATACTCTATCTAGGTTTCATTGTTTCCAAGCATAGATACTAGGAAATCTCTTTTGAATGGAGCAGACAGGATTTTCTGGCATTTCTACCTGTTGCTTTGATGGGATAGGGAATTGTTTGCTTCCTAGATGAATACCCTTGACTTGCTGTTCACTCTTAATAAAGCAGCCAGGTTTTATCCTCTGAGGCACCTTCCCTTCTGTGTTCAGAGATGGGTGTTACACCGAAGTTTGAAACTGGGCACAAATTTAGTCAGTGTTTCAGGAGATGTTCATCAAGGGATTTTATTTCAAACATTTTTTGCTCCCTAGCTGATAATGCTTTTTTTTTTCTTTGGGGATGATAAACACTCTTCTTGATATTTCTCATACTTTTTATTTTATTAAATAACCAAATGCAATAGAGAGAAGGGCTAGGCACATTCAGACCTGATGTAAAGGGTCGGGTGCAATTATTTCCGGGAGAGCTGTGGCAGAATTGAAATGGGCCCAAAAAAATCTCTCTTACAAGTTGGCTCCCTGGCACACCTCCTCCCTGGGCCAAAATTCTGTAATTTGTATGGCCGGTTAGCTGAGTACTGGAGTGCTCCTGACTGTACAGGGCTTGGTAGTAAACAGGGAGTGGTGGGGATGAATGGGGCTGGGGGATGGGAGGGACGGGGAAGGGGGAGTGATATATTCCTGTCACCGGGAAGCAAAGCGGAACCAGGCGCCGGGTATCATTGCATAACAGATGATGTATTGTACAGCCTGTACCCTCTCCTAAAGAGCAGAGGTGGGCACGCCAAGGAAGGCTTGAGCCTGGCTCCCGGTGAGTGCCTGGCTCTGGCCTGCCTCCACGGCTGTGAATAAAGACAAGTCAAGGAAGAGGCAAAGGGAATATTCTGGCATGGCTGTACTCATTACTCACAGTAACAAAATTGTTGTGAGGGTGAAACAAAGCCTTGCTGCGGGCAAGGGACAGGCTTTTCTTGCCACAGAGTAGAAAGCCCAGGAGTCCTGGGTTCCCCAGTATCTCCCTGCATGTTCTGGAGCCTTCTTTTTCCCAGGTGGAAGGTTAGGAGGTTTCCTAATGCCATCCCTGCAAGGAGATGGGAACAGGAACCAATTGCTTTTTTCCCTTTAGGAATCTCAAATACTGTACTGCTTTGCAGCATCATGTCCAGGCTCTAGCAGCTATTGAAGACTTACTCCAGGACAACAGGGCCAGTGTGCTGCTCCTGCCTGGACAGCTTGGACCACAGCTGTCTCCAGCTCTGTATTTGCAGAAATGCAGCTCATCTTCAGCCTTTAAATGCTTAGCAATGAAGAGAAAATGGGTCTGTAAAAAAAATCCCAGCACGATACAACACAGAGGAGTGTCTTTTCCCTCTTTGTGGCAGATCAAACATATTTATCTAAGGTTTTAATTTCTTTTCCTTTCACATCATAGTGAGGATCTTTAGCAGAGAACGGAACAGCCGGGTGATGTATTTTTGGGTTATAACTTGAGAACAAAAGCTCATTAGGACTCAAAGATTTTATATGGATAACACCACCCACGGTTACTTTAGATAGGGTAGAAATGTTTTTATGCTTTAGGGCACAAACTAGCTATTAAATTACTAGGGAACTACAAATATCTACTAGACATATCGATGGGAGTGCAACCAGAACTCAAAGTACTACACACAATAATTATATACAGCACAGCTAATATTAGATCACATAAAAGTACATGACTGTTCTATAAAAATCATTTGCGTCTCTGTATTGGACATTGAGAGAGGGGAGTTGATTTTGTGTAGGGAGATGCTGACCTAGCTGTCAAAGGTTCGAAACCTTGTAGTCTCTGCCAGCATTTCTTGATGGGGATGTGCTGCTTGAAATGTCAGAGGAGCTGAGTTTCCTCGACTAGCAAAAGGTCCTCCCTTTTCTGTGGTTAGCTAGGATGTAGGGAACCCAAATGAAAGGTTCCCGTCTCCCAAATGAGATAATCCATCACACCAAGAGGATCCACTGAGCAAGCGTGTCCTTGACGTGTGAGCCCGAATTGGGGTCGGTGACAAGGACAACTCTGACATCATATGAGTCATGTGAGGAGGGAGGGGTGTTGCTGCCTCCTGACGGGGGGACGCATCTGTTCCACGCTAGCTCGTGAGATGTGAAGAGGTTGCAGTGCTAAGAAGCACATAGGGAGAGTGGGAGTGTGCCGCTTAGCAGGGCTTTTTTGAGTTTGGGAATCTCATCGGAGCTGCCTCTCTTCTTCTCTGCGATTCCCACCCCTCAGATGCAGGTGGCTGTTGGACCAGTGCTGGCAGAGGGGTGAGAGGGACAGGCCTTGGCATGGGAGAGCGGCACGGGAAAGTCAGCAGCTGATTTCCTACCTTTGTGAGACTTCAGAGGTCTGTGTGCCGTCTGTCAGGGACACCCGAAGGATAATGGGAGAAAAGCTTAAAGAAAGTCTTGTAGGATGTGCTTTTATTAATTAGAGGTCATATGGACACTGTTGGATTAGCTGCCTGATGTTCTCACTAGAAAAGGTAGACTTTGAGTTGCTAATAACTTTTCCAAACTGTGAAGACGGGGCACTTGTGCAAATGAAATTTTCTAAGCTGACATGTCATTCTGTTTATGCATCAGTGCTGTGCACTCCATAAGGAAACATTTTTCTGAAGGGAAAAAAAAAAAGTAAGTGAACACATAATCAAGACGATCAAAAAGTATGTGCACAAGTGGGGTCAGTTCTAGCTGCAGAGCTGTAAATATTTAATTTTCTCACTTCTTTCTTCAGCTTTGTTCCACAGTGGTGAAGATGTAGGTCCTTTACAAAGAAGGTGAAACAAAACCTCTTCCCTCAAGTACCTTAGATGCATGGCAGATGTGTGCGGTGAATGCGCCTATCAACTTCACTGCTAGTTACAGTCAGATTTGTACTGGTTTTGTTTTTTTATTTTTTGTGGGTATTATCTAAAGGTTAAGAATTTTAAAGACAACAAGATAATGAGCAGCATGGGGAGGTTATAAAGGTGTGTGCTTGGAAATCTAACAGCAGGAGGGTGCTCAGGTCAGTCATCATGGACCAACTGTAATGCAGTGATTGCAAGAGGGCAATTCTAGTGTGAAACGGTTAAAAAAGCAAAGGGAAATGATGGGACATTGCACATTTGGTACTCAAAAGAAAAGGAAGATGATGGGGAAATGCAAAGAGAAAGCTGATGCAGTCTGACAAGGGACCAAGAAAAGACCATAACAAAGTTCGTGGTGGATGTTGGTAAATCAAAGCAGAAGTAGAGATGTTGCCATGGGCTGCAGTGGATATTAAATAATCTGTACACAGAGGATGGTGATTTGTGTTTCTGCCTGAGCTTAAGAAATGACAAGGTGTAGAGGAAATGAAAAGGACAACACAGATGCTGCTGGGAATTACTGTTATAATTCTCCTATTGTAGGTAACTGTCAAAAACCAAACCCAGAGCCCTCAACACTTGCATGAGGAATAAATGGTTCTTGGCTTCAAGAGTTTGACAAGTGGCTACTGTAGCCATGTGGGTGCAGAATGGAGCAGGTTGGCTTGTGGAAGAAAAAAAATCCTTCTCCCACAAGTGTAGGGGGCAAGTGAGGGGTGCTGTGTGCAGATTTAAGGAGCAGCCATGCATGTGTCCTGCCCAGGGGGATTTGCCCTAGTTAGGGCCCAAGAAGTGAACTTCAAGGAGCAAAACATCAGAGGGGGAACCTGACCCAATCCAGCTGTGTTCCTTGTAGTGTCTGCTTCTGCTTTGCACAGACTTTGCCACAGGAAACTTATATCTATTATTTGTACATTTTAATATTTTACTATGTCATTTTCTGCCAAATTTTCCTTGGGAGTATAAGCTGGGAGAGTTTTGGGTAGAGTTGGATAGTACAAATCTCACAATTTATATCTTATTTAAACCATGAAGGTGTTTCATGGGCCAAGTGAAAAGACACGTGCAAGACTGAGGCTTTGTTTCATCTGAATTTCAGATGTTGTGTGTAAATGTAAGTGTGACAGCTTCTCACAAAAAAAAAAGGACTCAGTCTTGTATACTGGAAGTCTCACCAAACTCCGTTATTGAAGCTGGCATGATAACTACTTGTACTGCACTAACACCCAGCATCCCAACTCATACTGGGACCCTGTTGTTCTTGGCACTTGTCATGCAGGGTGAGAAATAAAATCTTCTCCTGATATGTTGCAGACAGCATGGGATGAGCAAGAGTGCTGCTGAGGTGTCCTAGTTCAAAGAGCAAGTCAGTGGGAGTGCCAAGGACTTAAAGCACACCTGATAACTGCCTATTTTCAACTTGTACCTCTTGAGTTTTGCATTCGAGCTCGCGTGTGGACCTTAACATGCATATTTTCCCTGCTCTGCCACAGGTGCCCTGTTGTGTACCTCTACATATAGTAAGAGAGAGGCAAGCTCAGCCTTTCTCCACTTGGCAACGGCCATCACATGGTCTGTCACACACAGCTTCTTCCTTCCCTGTAGGCCTTCACAGACTGCTTTGACCCATTCTGTCTGAGTTGCACAAAATCCTTTCTTAGGCCTTAAGACTGGTATAGTTTATCCTTATTTTAAAATATTTTTCTCAAAGGAAATTTCCTAATCAGTACTGTTGTGGATTTTGTGGAATTCCTCCTTCTCTGTTCCTGTTTCATCTGTTTTTCCTCGCTATATGTCTTCAGATATGCACCAGATACTTACACAGGAAAGAGCTGGGAGCACCAGGTGTGAAGTGGTCAGAGACTACAGTAAAAAGGGGAAAGGGCAGTGAAGGGCCTTCGTACTTGTTTCTCTTCTTCTGCAAAGATCTGCCATACAAATACCCTTGGGAATTTTGGTACATTTCAGTCCTGTATGGAGCCCTAAAATAACCCCCAGAAAAATAGAGCTTCTACTTCAGTGGCTCTCCCAACTCTGATTTTCTTATTACTCTCCCTAGCAATACTTATAAAAATGCTTGACTGTGGTTACGCAGATTGTCTGATGTGATCACTAGCAATTATGCTAATCACAGTCTTCTCACAGTTCTTTCCCATCTGTTTTATCCACCTATGGATATTTACAGTGATATAAGTGATAAAAGAGGCTCCGATCACATCACACTCCCATTTGCTGGTCAGTGTATGATCAAAGATTTTACAGATACAGACGAGGCAGGGTGTGAGGAGTGGGGGAAATGAAGTTGCAGAGTATTCCCATTTTTTTGGGAGAAGAATGGACACGCAGGGTTGCATGCAGGGTTACACAGGCATCCCAGGGATGCCTGTGGCAGAGTTGTGTATTGATTGCAGGCCTCTGGAAAACCTTTTCCACATAGGCTGAGCATCACACTGGGGGTAAGACACCTCTGCTGTCATTACCTGGAACAGGAGAAAGAGGAATGCAAGGGCAGGGAGTGGATTTTGTTTGCCTGCCCTGTTGATGTCATTAGCTGTGGGTAGGAAGACAATAAAACATAGTTTTCTTTGCTGTGTGCCTGAAGAGCTGCAGTTTGCCAAGTGAAACTTGGTTAGTGAAGACACTCACTATTCCAAATGCCAGAAAGGCGGTGCAGCTGGCACCTACCACTGAAAGCCGAGGGAAAAGGGATCCTTTCTCCTATGGGTGAGATATTAATGATGGAAGGGGCTTATCTCAGTAATTCTCTTTGTTACTGAACCATTTCTGCAGGCCAGTGACAGTGCTGCTTCTCAGATCTAGGGGCTGCCTGGTGGAGAGAGCAGCAAGGCTAACGGCATGTGGCCGTGATGTGTCTAAAATAGATGCTGTTGTGGCTGGACCACCGTTCTTAGGGATAAGGCTTGAGACCCCATAACGGCATTATGGCAAGAAGCTCCAGCCTGGTTAGAGCTGAATCCCTGACTGCTGGCATGGGTAGAGTTCTGGGGATGCAGAGACTGCAGATGGGGTGACATGATATGATTAGATAAGGGGGTATCATAGTTAGTGGTGATGAAATATCTCCTATCAGAAGCTCTTGGCAGCTGAAGAGGGTTCTGTGCTTTCACACCTTGATGCTGTGCTAACCCCTGATGCTAAACAACAGGTGATGAAAGAGATCTCAAAGAAGCACTTGTTTGTAGGAGGATATTGCACTGTTTCAGGAAACTGAAACAAAGGTTTATTGTGTGAATTGCTGTGGTGAAGGACATTAGCTTGTTTGGAAAGTAATGGTCTGATCCTTTTCTCTTCATAAAGTTCATCTTATCTCAGGAGGATGCACTTATCAATTCTTCTTCAAAGTACTTCAAATCAGTTTGGTGTCCCCTTTGTTGTGGAACT
>JAVSBS010028949.1:24447-39658 GCA_033124195.1 Coracias cyanogaster | reverse complement strand
CCCCCCTGCCATTGTGGGGACACCTTCCACTAGACCAGGTTGCTCAAAGCCCCATCCAACCTGGCCCTGAACACCTCCAGGGATGGAGCATCCACAACCCCCTGGGCAACCTGTGCCAGGGTCTCACCACCGATCATGTTTGCTCCCCTAACTGCAGCATATCAGGGCTTAAGTGCACCAGCAGGTCCTAACTGGCCTGACCAGGGCCCTCCCTGCAGCACCTGCTGCCCAGGGGCCCATTTCAGCTTGTCCTGGTCCTTACTGAGCCGTGCCAGCCGGTAACATGGCAGGAAAGAAGGCTTCATTTCTCACTTTGTTCCTGCTCAGAGACCTTTGCTCTGTTTTCCTTGAGGGCAAGACTTTATGCAGCATATCTTGACTCGTTGCTTGTGGGCCAGGTTTAGCCTGAGGAATGATTTGCTACCTTTTCCCCAAAGAAGTAACTGCTATAAGAGCAGACAACTCCTCTTGCACACTCCATCTGCCTTTAACATCTCCTACTGAGATCCGGAGGTGGATCTCAGAGAGATTGATCCTGTCCCTCAGTGAGGGATTGCCTCAAGATCCCCATAATTTGCTTCCTTCTGACACTACATCACTTCCCTGCCCCTGTGTTTCCCAGCTGCAATCTTAGTTCTGTAGCACACACATACACCAGTAACGAGGCTGGGGGTACAACTGTGGCTTCAGAGGGGACCAAGCATTTGTCTTGCTAACTAAAGGAGTAAGCAGTGGATTTCCTGCCCATTTTCAGGCGTGCTGGGATTCTTAACCTTTCAAAGTGTTCTCAACAACTCCTCCTTCCAATACACATCGTTGCTAACACAGAATCATAGAATGGTTTAAGGGGGAAGGGACCTTTAAAGGTCATCTGGTCCAACCCCCCCTGTAGTGATCAGGGACATCTGCAACTAGAGCAGGTTGCTCAAAGCCCTGGCCAACCTCACCTGGAATGGTTCCAGGGATGGGGCTTCTACCACCTCTCTGGGCAACCTGGGACAGTGTTTCACCACCTACGTTGTAAAAGATTTCTTCCTTCTCTCTAGTCTAAATCTCCCTCTTTTAGTTTAAAACCATCACCCCTTGTCCTGTCACAACAAGCCCTGCTAAAAAGTCTGTCCCCATCTTTCTGATAGGCTCCTTGAAGTACGTGCTGGCATATTCCTAGGGTTATGGCTACAAGAACAAATTACTTCAGGGAAAGATGGAGAAGGGTTATACCACAAGGCAAGAGCTGTCTGTGGAACAGCTCTGGAGCTGCACTCCTTTGCCCTGCAGTAGTTTGTTCAGCCTCCTTAACCCTGCCATGTCCTCAGAGTACATCCCTATCAAACAAGACAGGCCAAGCTTTTCTGTGTGTGGAAGAGCTTAAAGTGGTTTTTCTACACGTAACATGGAGACCAGTTACAAGGTACATGCCAGACAACACAGTGTTAAAGCACCTATAAGCAAAGATGTATCAATAACAGAGCCCAAACTGACTGCAGGCACCATGTGAGCATTGAGTGTTCCTCTGCTGCTCTTAAACTGATTGCAAGGTATCATTTCAAATTGAGGGGAAAATCCAGTGAAAAATGTAGTCATGGGAGGAAATCAGCTCAAAGTGTCTACTCTTAACGTCTGCCTTGATTTTCATTTTTTTGGCTTTCATTTCATGAAGTGTTAGATAAGTGGATCGGCAACAGAAATTGTATGATAAAGTTGGCTGTGTTCTGCATTTACATTCAGCAGTAATTCCAGGTGGGAAAGAGAGGCTTGTGACTTGATGCACACCTTGTGCTGACTGTCATGGCGTGTTCTGAGAGTCTGATTTAGTTGATTTTGGATGAGGTGGGAATTAATTAACAGCCGCCAATGTGTGTACCTTCCCCATAAAAATCTGAGCAGTGGTGTCGGGTGGATCTCTGGCTCTGCCACTAGAAGGATCAACGTCATGAAGAGGAAGCAAGGGGAACTGCCGATGTGAAATCAGACAGAAAGTTGGAGCTAGCGGGAGTCAACCAGCAACCCAACACTACCATGACCACTAAACTATGTCATGAAGTGCCATATCTACATGTTTTTTGAATGCCTCTAGGGATGGTGGTTTCACCACTTCCCTGGGCAGCCTGTTCCAGTGCTTGACTGCTCTTTCAGTAAACAAATTTTTCCTAATATCCAATCTAAACCTCCCGTGGCACAACTTGAGAACATTTCCTCTTGTTCTATCGCTAGTTACTTGGGAGAAGAGACCAACACTCACCTCTCTACAACCTCTTTTCAAGTAGTTGTAGAGAGCAATAAGGTCTCCCCTCAGCTGTCTCTTCTCCAAACTGAACAGTCCCAGTTCCTTCAGCCACTCCTCATAACACATGTTCTCCAGATCCCTCACCAACGCAATAAGCCCTGTAGTGGCATCAATAGGACATCTCCAGGACCGCCTCCTGCAGCTGGATGGAGGTGAACATCTGGGATACGCAGGTGTGGGCGGGAGCTACCCCCCAGCCATGGCTTCCTAACAATCTCTAGAAACTCAACAGGTTTGGTCAGGCCTGAGGCTTTCCACTGCACTTGACCTTTGAGAAGAGTTCTTACTACTCCTCAGCTGGCCAGCAACTGAGATCCCTGCTTCCACTTTCAGTTTCTTCTTGGACCTTGGGTTTTATTTTGGTCAGCCTTGGCTTTCTCTAGATTCCCATGGTACCCATCTCTGCCTGTGAGGCTGCCCTGCTGCTGCCTTGACTGGCTGGCTGGCTGTGCTCTGTAAGATGAGACCTTTCCTTCCTCCTGCACCCCTGGTTTAGCACACCTTGAAGCGGAAGAGGGGGATAAATTGAGCTCTGGGTCTACCTCGGGAAGAATTACGGCCTTCTCTACAGCCGTGCATGCAGGCTGAGTATTTTTCTCTGTGCTTTGCCATTTTAAAGTCACATTTGTTTGATCTAAGCACTTCTATTAAAATCATGCATCTCAGTGCCCCTTATTTATTAGTCTATACAGTATTAGTCAGCTCCAGATTTTACGGTGTTTTTGTCAGATTCTTCCTTTTACTTCTTGAAATATTTGAACATTGTTTGGGAAAAAAAAAGAAAAACACCCAACCCACCCAAACCTGGTAAAATTCCTGATTTCTTAGATGCTGTACCAACTATGTAAATAGTCGTCTATATCTCGGGGGTTTTTCATCTGTGACCTCCCCAGTAAAAATTTCAAGAGACAAATTTAGATCTCAACACAAAAACGAATTGCTCGCTGTTTATAAAATGCATATATTTGTGTTGTAAATGAGTGTAATGGATGTAATGCAATAACACTGCTATTGTCAGGATCGCTTTCTTTTCGCTTATTAAAATTACATATAAAATAGATTTATAACTGCCTTTTTCTATACCCGAGCAAAATCTAGCATTTTACTAGCTGTGCCTTTGATAGTTAAGACTTCTGTAGATGTTTTCATGCTTTGTTTGTGGTTAGTGGAAACAGGAACTGTTTCTTTTGAAGGCTCTTATTTTTAGCATCTGCAGCTAAAAATGTGCCTACTTGGTTATGTCAGTGCCACAGTTGTCATTTGTTAAAAATACATATAGATTGAATAGAAACATGTTCAAATACATTAATGGAAACTTTCTTTTTTTATATAGACTTCTAGCAAATATTCCAAGTTGAATTTTGCTTCTAAAACTTCATTTGTAGAATCATAGAATGGTTTAGGTTGGAAGGGACCTTTAAAGGTCATCTAGCCCAACACCCCTGCAGTCAGCAGGGACATCTGCAACTAGATCAGAGTTGCCCTCTGCAACTGCTCAGAGCCCCATCAAGACCAGCCTTGAATGTCTTTAGGGATGGGGCCTCCACCACCTCTCTGGGCAACCAGTCCTAGTGTTCCACCACCTGCATGCAGTGTGTTCAGTGCATGTTATATCTCTTTATATGCTGTAGTTGTACTTCCCAGTCTGTATCTCTTCATCCACGTGACATCACGATGCTGTGCACGGACCTTTGTTAGTCCTCAGACAGGTGATGTTCTCCATGTCCTGCAGCTGTTGATCAGTTAGTCTCAAGCTCCCCTTTTTTTCCCAGCTGCACAGCTACCATGATTAGCCAGCATATTCTTAAGACCAGGAATGACCCAAAGAAATGGTTGGGACTGTTTTCTTCCCCATTTTCCAGAATCTGTTTGCAGCCTGTGCATCTTTGTATGCACAAGTCTTTCTGGGGTCAAGGCCTCACTAGTGTCCTCCACGTTCACCCAGTGTCAGCTTGAATGAGCTCCTGCTTTGTACAACCTCTGAACAGAGAAGGTTGTATGTTCTGGCAGAGCAGAACCTCACGGGCAGTAATTAAACTTAGCACCTGTAAATTACTTTGCAAACCACGTCTGAAAGGTGCCCAAGAAGCACCTCTACAGGCATTATTAATGCATATAAATAAAATAAAATTTGGAATGCTAAATAAGTAAACAAACCCCAAAGACGGCTATTAAAGGTATTCTAGAAAGGCTATAAATCAGTTGCAGCCCATGGAAGACAAGCTTTGATCACGGCTGTCACTGAAGCACTAATTTCTTAAAAAATGGGTTAAAAACCAGTATAAAGTTTAAGAAAGAATGGAGGTTTATGACTTTGAAAACTTGTTTCAAATGCTGATCTTCCTTCTCAGTAAAATGTATTTTAATGCAAGTCACTTAAGGCCCCTAAGATTTTGTGATTGTAAATTGATTTCATTCTTTTCCTGCTTACCTGTCAACCTCATTTCATCAGCTACATGTAATATTTCTTTAATTAGTGAATAGTGACTAACATGGGGGAACTGGAACTGCTCAGAGTGTATTACATAGTGCTGTAAATCAGGTCAAAACAGGACTTGGATATAGGAAAGAAATTTGGCTTGTCAGGTGGGTATTTACCCTGATGTTTTAATTCAGGTCAGTGGTAAGCTTTTAAGGTAATCTCTCATTCACTGCACTGTGGTTCTTGGAGTGCACAAAGTGGATTTCTTTAGCATGAAACTGAGTCAGAAAAGATGTGCTGGGAGTGCATCTAATCTGTCTGCTAATGGACACTTAGCCCACTTAAACCAAGCTCAGGCTAGTCTGAAGTAACTCCTCCAAAATGCAGGTTTTCTGGTGAGGTTTTTATGGCTTTTAAGCCCCATGCAAAAAGGGAGCAAGAAGGTTTGTGGTTAGAGAAGAAGAAGGGGAATAGGCCTGTGTTTATTTCTCACTGTTGGCCCTAGAGAAGTCCAAAGCATCATAACTGGAGTCAGGAAAGTCCCAGTGTGAAGAATTTTTGATTGTACTATTTCTGCACTTTGAAGTAGAGAGAAATGATTTAAGATCTGACTGTGAAAGTAGACGCAGCCATAAAGATAGACATGAAGAAATCACTCTGACACTGCTTCTTCCTAAAGAGAACTGGGAGTGAGTGCTTTAAGGGGTCCTATAACATGATGGTTTTGAAGCTGTTCTTCAAACTCTTCCACATTTTTTCCAAGGCTCTACATAATAAATAGTGCATCCATAACAAATGATACTTTGGTGGAATATTGGCAAATCAAGTGATCAGCTTTGGTTTTAACTGCTGCTTCTAGATTCAAACGACCTATAGCTGTATGTGGAATCACAGCCATCATTTGTGTGGTAACAGTGACAAACGAGAAGATGAGTGTTACGCTTGCTGCAGCCTTTAGCTCATGTTACTCCACGAAAGCATCTTGAGAAAGGGAGGATTCTGTTATAGGAAAGAACTTGGTTAGAAGCATGGAGAAATTGAACAGACTTGTGATCTGACTTGATGTAACTATGCAACCTGACTTCTTCCTGTCTGCTGATTCCCTGAGCTTGATGGTCATGAATCAGTGAGGTCACAAACAACCCCTCTACCAGCAAGTCCTGTCTTTCCTCTGTGGGCTCGTCCCAACACTGATATGCATCTATGGGGCTGGTCTGTCCCTCCAGGCTTGGAGTGCAGGAAACACCTGAGAGCGTGCACATGTAGGAGCCAAACGAACCCAAACTTGAGATAGAGCCTGACCTGATCCTGCCTTAATTTGATATATTAACATGAAAGAATGTGAGAGACCATCATATTCCTCCTTTGTGGGCCTCTTGTGTTTGGTTCTGTGTTTCAGCAAAAGTATCTTGGTCTTGAATGAGCTGGCCTCCCACTCAAGTCTGGGGCAGATGGGAAGGAGCTGAGTTTTATGATGGGAAGTAACTAGAATGGGAGAGATCGTCCATTTTTATTAAAAAAAACCCAGCACAAACAAAATGAAAAAACAACCAAAAATGCTCACATTATCTGCCTATCCTCATCTCTGCAAGGGATGTAAATTTTTAAGCCCTCATGTCAGTATGTCAAATTCAAATTTTCCAAAAAATAATTAATTGACCTAATTAATTATTAAAAAATAATAGGTCAATTAGGTCAATTAAAAAATAATTAATTGACCCCCAACCTCAGCAAGCTTCCTCCTTTATACTGAGTGTGATGTTTATGGGATGGGATACACCTGTAGCCAACTCGGGTCACTGCCCTGACTCCCAACTGCTAATGGCCTGCAGACCAGGGCTGGCCTGGGGCTGTGTCCCAGCAAAACCAGGACACCCATGTAAATGCAGGAATTGCAAACAAAGGCTATGTCCTATCTTCAGTAAGAATTTGCTACTGGATGAGAGAAATTATCTCCTTCAAGATTGGTTTTATTTTGATACCTTGCTTGTTGCTGTTTGCTTTTGTACTCGGAGGTAAGGAGGCGTTCAAGGGAAGGAAGACCTTATATGGATTGGGTTTGTATCTAGTACTCAAGATTTGGCTGTTTTGCTGTTTTTCTTTCACCATTCTGAAATGATAACGATGAGAGGTATTAGCATATGTTGTTTGGAACTGAGATTCCAAGACCTGCAGAAGGAATTTTCTCCTGGATTTTGCCTTGAACTCCAGACAGTATAACATTGTGGCTAAGGTGCTACATGTTACATCTGTTATCAGGACATCAGACCTACTAAAACAAGCACGTATCTTCTGGATTTGAATATGTGTGAATCCTAGATAATGCTACAAGTGAATAAGTGTAGGAGAATCCATCTTAAGTGACATCTCATTTCTGCCTTTCGCTTAGCTAAAGCCAGTAATAGGCTGAACAAGGAGCAGATGTAAGCTCAGATACGCTGTGGTAGGACTTAGAATTCTTACTCAGTGTTACCACTTGTGTGCATTTGTAAAAGCTCTGAAAGATCTCCTGAATAAATACCCATGCAAGTTAGCTGCTATCATATCCTGATATCATCTCTTCTGAACAGGACTGGGAGCAGAACAGCTTTTCTATCCTTGAAGACTTCAGAATTTCAGGCTTCCAGAGCTGGTGCACCACGGGTGCTGAAGGGTTTAGAATTTCTTTGGCATGTGGGGGAAGTAGAAAAAACTCAGCCCAATTCCCAGAGACTTGGAACCTCCTCCTGTTCCTGTCCCAGAACAGGTAAATACCCTGACAGACTGTGGGATAACCAGATTTCTTTTGACTAATTAGATTATTTTTTTTTCTTTTGCCAGGGGTGGAGGAGAATTACTGATTTGAAAAGATTATAAAGCTTCTGGCTTCACAAGTATCCTCTGTTGTCTGAAGCACTCTGGTAGTTGATTTGCAAAGGGTAAAAGCACTGAGCTGGGGAATCCAGTAGCAGAGATGTGTAACATTAATCTCGTGTCTTCTTCAGTACGTCGTTATCGCAACAGCCCCTGCATGCAGCGTGGCTAAGGCTTTGAACTATCTGAGCAATCGCGTATGATGCTGCCACAACCACAACTCAAAATACAGATCCCTGCCTAACAACAGTAACTACTTTCATATATCTTTCATGATATGTTTCCGTGCTGTAAACACAGGCTGGAAGATACAGGGAGGGGGGAGAAGGGAGTGAAATTTTCTTTGAGAAGTCTGTTTTCTGTGTTTGCTTGAACAAAGGGGTTTAGCAAACAGTGAGAACGGGAAATTGCCTTTCCCCTGAAGATTAGAGAAGTCAGCACTTGTTTAAGCAATCTATCGTGCCATGCTGTAAAACCTCCGTGCCGTTCCATCGAGAGGAACGGGAAAAGAAAGGGTTGTGTTTTAGGATGTTCTATTCCAATGTCTCCCTGCTGGTACAGGAGTACAGACACGGCTACATCTCCAGTGGTGAACCCTGCCCTTCTTTTTAAAGGCAATTAAGGAGGGAATTTCTGGAGCATATTTGGAGAATCTAAAAGACTGAACCCGTTACTGTACTGCCCTCTAAAGCATCAAATGCTTTTGGTCAGGGCTTGGTCCTCCAGCCAGAGGCTACCTTGTAGGAGCAGGTAGATGACCTCTATCACAGGGCCACACGTGGTGATCCCAAAGCCAGGTAGCTCCTTTATCTCTGTTCAGAGGTGCCAGTGACTCCAAACTTGACTGGATCTGTTGCAGCTGGGAAAAGGGATTTTCCTGAGGTGCCAGAACAGGGAGGAGACACTCCCTGGCAGGCAGCGAAGCACCCTGATTAGAGGGTAACTCAGCAGTCTCTCTCCCTGCTGCGGGCTGGGAAAGGGAGCTCTGGCTGATGGATTCTTTTCCTATCCAGGAGAAGGAGTAGGAGCTGGAAGAACAGTACACATAGCATTTATTGCTGCCCTGCTTTCAGTGGGATGCTGGGCTACATGAGCTTCTATGGTCCCTTCCAACACGAACTATCCTATATAACAATAAAATAAAAACCAAAACAAATCACTTGTTGACCCTGCCTGGGAGCCTCTTCCCTCCCCCTGACATTTCTCCTTCTGCAGGTGTGGACATGTGTGGTGATGCTCTGCAGGAGCAAAGTTTCTATGTTAACCTGAAGATCTGGCCTTGCTTGAGAAATTCAGCATTTCTTTATTTATCATTATTTTAGATGAAACGTAGAGCACAACTGAACCTCTACTCTGTCTTAACAGATCACTTGGATTTCTGAAAAGATCCTGAAATTCAGAATATTCACGTTGCCCTGCTCTCTCTGTGAATATAGATTAAGACTGTAGAAGGACCTTGCTTGGAGTTTGTCTTCAGGGTTTTCATTTCAATTGGCTTACTGCTGAATAGTTCTTCCTTTTTTTTTTTCTTTTTTTTGGTTCAAGCCTGGGAGGGAGGGTTATTTGGTAAGTTTAGCAATAGCTGTGTAAGCTTTATTTTTACTTAGCTGTGTTATTTCTTTCTTATGACCGTTGCAATCGCCTGCCATCTGGGGGCTTCTGGACCTGCTTCAACAAATCCTGTTCTCTTCCTGTTGCTCCAAGGATTTGCAAAAGGAAGGGAAACTGGATGGGTTGTGTAGTGGGCTGCAAGCTGTGGAAGGAGCATTAGACATATTTTACTTGTTTGTGTTTTTGTAAAATTGTCGTGGTAAGTCACCACAAATTGCAGCAAAGGAAGAAATCGGTGACAAGAAATTTTTATTTGACAAGTTGACACAAAGAGACAAGGGAGCTGGTACCTCCCTTTCTGCTTTGCCTGTGGCAGGGTGTTGTTGCTGACCTTTACAATGTGTGTGTGTGTGCTCTTGGGTAGATCAAAACTTTGTTGGGAACCATCCTTGAAAATACTAAGTAGTGCCTACCAAAAGTGTTGCCTTCTGGAGGTGCAGCCATCAGAAGCTGCGCTGGAGAGAAGTTCCCAGGAGATCCACTTGTATTTTATAGCCATATGCTTCTGGAAAACTCTTGCAGCAGAGTTCTCTCCTGTAAAAATCACCACTTTCCACTCACATGTTGCATCTGTGGTTTTTGTAAGTGTTTACCCCTTTCCTAGGAGTCCTTATTTACGTTTGTGTGAAGCCTCAATGTTTTGTACATCAATTTTCTTTCCCAAGAGACTGTGAAATGACTCAGACCAGCAGCCTTCTGTGATTCCAGCATCTGTATTTATGAGCTAGAGGATGTGTGTGATGCAACATTTCTTTTTACTTCGCTTTTTCTTTTACATACTTATTTTCATTTGGCGTATTATTCATTCCTCCCTTTCTGTAAATATACCATTGGTGTAGATTGCCTCAGACCAATTTTTTCTTTGCTTTTTTTGCCCTGGCTGATGGTCCTGCTCAAGCAGTTTGTTGGCCTTACGGTCACCTTTGGTCTAACTGGCACATCGTTGTTCTATCAGCGATTCTCAGTTTCCGAAATGCAGTGTTTAATAATAGTAGTTTTGAGATTCAGCATTGTCAACTTTGACTGTTCCCTTGACCTCCTCCTTTTCCTGGGAGGTTATTGGGATAGCTTTATCATGGGAGAACACGTTAAAAGAAATGCTGGGGCATTCATTACTCTTCCTGTGAACCTTCATTTGTAAATGCTGGTTAATGGTAACGTAGCTGCTGTCCAGTGTTCTCTCGGTTAGTGTGTGATAGCAGTGTAGATACACTGCTCTTGCTTCTCTGCAAAATAACGTATTGTTTGCACAGTACTGAGAAACAAGCCATCCTGTCCCTCTTTAAAGTAATAATCCATTTAACATGCAGGTGGATTAGTTCAAGTGGTTGGGTTAAAGAAGTCTTTTTGTAAGAAGAAGTAACCACACTAGGTACATAATTAGCTTTTGCTTTCTTTTAATGAGTTTAATCCCAGAGTTTAGTCTTTTGGGCCTTTTTTCAGAAACGTAGATATTCCAGGCATTCTCTTACAGCTCTTACAACCTCCTGACTCGGTGCTGATGCGTTCTTAGAAAGCTAGAATTAACATGGCTTCAGCTTCAGTAGGTCCAGAAGAATGAGAAACACTAGAGTTAGGCCACTTCAGGTGTACGTATTCCTAATGGGAAATACTAACTGGGTGATCAGGAGTGTTTTACAAAGGGTGACAGGGTCAGGTCCTGGATGTGAAGAGTTTTCTGGTAGGCTTCATGCTTCTCTTTGCAGCAAAAAGTCATTGAATTGAACCCTTGCTTTTTATTGCAAAAAATCATGGAGTCATGGAATAATTTGGGTTGGAAAGGACCTTTAAAGGTCCCATCTAGTCCAACCCCTCTGCAGCGAGCAGGGACATCTGCAACTAGAACAGGTTGCTCAGAGCCCTGTCCAACATTACCTGGAATGGTTCCAGGAATGGGGCACTGACCACCTCTCTGGGCAACCTGGGCCAGGCTCTCACCACCCTCAGTGTAAAAAATTTCTTCCTTAGATCTAGTCTAAATCTATCTTTTTGTAGTTTAAAACCATCACCTCTTGTCCTGCTGCCAGAAGCCCTGCTAAAAGAATTGTCCCCATCTTTCCTGTAGACCCTCTTTAATTACTGATAGTCCACCAGAAGGTCTCCCTGGAACCTTCTCTTCTCCAGGCTGCACAAGCCCACCTCTCCCAGCCTGGCCTCCCAGCAGAGGTTCCAGCCCTCCCATCATTGCTGGGGCCTCCTGTGGCCCTGCTCCACCAGGCCCATGTCCTTCTTGTACTGAGATCGTTCCCTGATGATGCGTCAGAGGAAGCCAGTCATCAGAACAATTAATTGGATCTGGTTTTTGCCATCTGAGAGGACTTCTCGCTACACTGGCTATTTTATGAAATCATTAAAAGACATTTCTTGAACAGCTCCAGAAATATCAGCTTTTCATGTGGCCTGGGCTGGGTGCTGTGCACCTGGAGACGGCACGAACCCTCCTCCAGGTTCAAAGCAGTCTGGCTTCTGATACACCGCCTCTAATTAGAGGTAATTGAAGTGAGCGCATTCAAAGGAGCCCAAGGACCAGCTCCATCCAGCACCACGTGGTCCGACCCCCCACACTGAGGCCGTGCTGGGGTCCACCAGCCTCTCCACGCCAGCACCGGCCAAACCCGAGCATGCAGGGCTGGCCTCGGCGATGCTGCAGTGATTTATGGTGGAACTCCAGGGTGGGACAGCAAGCTGGGACAAGGATGGCTGCACCGCAGCCTGGAGATCCCGCGGCTTGTCCCGACAAGACGCTGTTTGTGTGCGGAGATTAAAGTCTCCTGCTCAGTAGCAGGGAAATGCAAATACTGTTTGAACAAGCTGTTAATTGTTAAGCCACATTATTTAGGGGTAATAATCGCTGGAACACCTTGTACTGCGAGAATGAGGCCAAGAGCTCTCCGGTTATGGGCTCCACAAGAGGAGGATGTGTCTTGTTTATGGTCTGTGTCTGGTGAAAACAAGTAGGAGGAGACGTGGGAATGGGGGGAAACAAGGAAATTGGGAAAGTGTGAAAGGAGAGGGCCCAGGGGAGCAGCTCTGGTGGCCATGGCTCAGGGCCCATGGGGATCCCATGGAAAGGGAGACCCTCAGATGGAGAGGGAGATGGTGGAGATGGAGAAGGAGATAGTGGAGATGGAGGAGATCCTGCAGATTGTAGAATTATGGAATCATGGAATCATAGGATGGTTTGGTTTGGAAGGGACCTTAAAGATCATCTAGTCCCAACCCTCCTGCCATGGGAAGATGAAAAGGCTGATCCTGCTGATGGGCAAGGCTGATCCCACTGGCTCACTGGGTGTTGCCCAGGCTGATGGCATCAAGGCTGTGGCAGGTGCTGGCACCTCTTTGTGAGGCCAGGGGTGTTCTCATCTGGTTGTCACCGTGGGAGCCAGTGTTGCACCCTGGCCCCTCTGGCCCTGCTGCAGTTTGCATTTGTTTGCCATGGACCCAGGCTCAGAGGCTGTTGTTACCAGGAGCATTTGCCTGTGGGATGGGTGCTGTCTGGAGCTCAGGTGAGATGGTCTTCTTCAGAGCCAGTGGCAGCATCAAAGCTGACGTGATCCTCAGCAGCTCGAAGCCCCAGGAAATCCCAGCATGAAGACTGGGAAGCAAAGCCAGCTCTCGCCAGCGCAAGGAGAGGAGATGTTCAGAGACTCTTGGCAGAGTTACCTGCACCTCCTCCCAGCAGGTCCAACGGTTCAGCTGCAAGCAGAGACTTCAGGCATCCCTATGGGATACTGTCAGTTCCACCACACCCTGCAAGGACATCACTGAGGGGTGTCTGGCCAAGCGCAGGGTCCATCTGAGCTGGGGGGAGCAGTGGTCCCTGGGGACCAGCAGGTCCCCAAGGACCCTCTTTGCTGCAGATGGAGAGCAGGTTCATCTGACCATTTGGCTGTTGGTGCTCCAGAACACACACACCAAGCTTTGAGATCCACCACGGTGAAGCTGAGCCGTGCTGGGCCCATATCTCCCCTTCTTCCTGCAGGGAAGATGTTTTGGCAGGACCTGCTCTCTCCCCATCCCACCCACCCAGAGCTGTGGATGGTGTTTCCCAGCCAGCTGCGGTGGGAGGGAAGAGGAGGGACAACCCAGCCATAAAGGGACCCCGGCAGCTTCTCACTGGGGCAGAAACAGTGCAAAACAGCCCAAAGAGCAGCCAAGACCCTCAGACCCCACACCATGGGGCAGCCCCACACCTCAACACCACAGCACCCGTCAGCACCCACTGTGGGGAACCCGTTCCAGCACGCTGGGATTTTTTTTCCCCTGGGTTTGGAGAAGACAGAGGAAGCCCCAGGCGGCCGGTGGCTCACTTCAGAGCCAGGTTCCGACAACGAGGAACTCTTGTATATTTTGGATTTTAATCCAGTGCGGCTGGGGCCATGTGCAAGATGTAATTTAAGCTCCAGCTCATGGTCCAAATGTTCTCCAAGTGCGGAGGTTTTGGCACGGAGGGTTTTGGTTTGGTCCCAGCTTTCATGGCAAATTGAATAATCGTATGAGGGAGAGGAAAGGAGAAAGAGCAAGAGAAAAAAACAAAACAAAACAAACCCAACAACTATCGACAGTTCTTCCAAAAGTGGAAAGAACCAAAGCACATCTTGGCTTCCTCGGCTCCGGAGCGCAGTTATTTCCCTCTAGATCTGGAACAGCCTTTCCAACAACGTTTTTCAATTTAGCTTTTGATTAAAATCAAGCCGGGCCCCGACAAAGCTGCGCGGAGCCGCTGAGGTTCCCCATGACCGTACCCGGCTTCACGGCTCCTGCTTGTGCTGCTGGCATCCAAACACACGTTTCCTTCACCGCTCCCGAGGCCTCAGGGAGCGGCTGGCTGGGAAGTACGGTGAGAGGTCCCCGCACGCATATTTAAACCTACTGTTGTGCTAACTTTCTGGCCTTGTATATCTTTTAATTATTCCCATGTTTATAGTTTTCTGCGGCTTAAAGGATTTTTTTCCCCCTTTAAATGCATGTTTTCCTGACAATTAGTCCTGCTGGCTGTAAAAGCGTGGATGAAGAGCTGGAGACAGAGATGAGCCCAGCCCTAGGATCCAAACCTCCCTCCTCGCCGCGGTGCCGGTGGCCAGACCAGGCTCAGCACCGTCCTGGCTCAACATCAGGACCAGCCCCAGCTCAGCGCTGTCCTAGCTCAGCACAGGGACAAGCGCTGGATCAGCCCCATCCTGACTTGGCATCAGGACCAGCCCCATCAGCACCACCCCAGCTCAGCACTAGGGCCAGCCCCAGCTCAGCACCCTCCCAGTTCTGAAACCAGCCCCAGCTCAGCTCTATCCCAGCTCTGGAACCAGCCCCAGCTTAGCCCCATCCTGACTTAGCATCAGGACCAGCCCCAGATCAGCACCAAACCCCACCTCATGCAAGTTTTGGAGAAGGACCCCCCAGCCAAGCGAGCCAGGATCCGGCCAACCCAGCTGGTGGTGCATCCAGAGCTTGGGAGCTGCCAGAGTTTGCCATGGAGCAAAGGATGGGCTGCTGGGTAGTTATGGTGTGACCATGGGCTGCGGATCCCATGAACTCATGCAAGCCCAGATGCTCCTGTGCAAGCTCAGATCCGATGCTTGCATGGAAGCAAGCAAATTAAAACCATGGCTGGGCGCGCTCCCCCCGCTGCCTGCTCTCTGTGCCACCAGCCAAGGCTCACACAGACCTGCTCAGTGATGACCATGTCCTCGTCCTCCCCACGGGCCCAACTCATGTCCCCCAGCCATCTCCAGGGTCACTCGGTGGGGTTGTGTTTGCTCGCCGTGCTCTCCACTGCATCAGCCAGCTGGGGGGTCCACTTGGGCTGGTCCCCTGAGCCCAGCTGGGTTTTCCCTGGGAGCGCAGGAGGGGTCTGGTGAGGTTCATGCACACAAGCAACGCTTGACATTGGCCACATCTCCAGTACTGGCTTCAGTTTTGGGCCCATCACTCCCAAAAGGACATTGAGGGGCTGGAGCGTGGCCAGGGAAGGGCAACAAAGCTGGGGAAGGGTCTAGAGCAGGAGTGTGGTGAGGAGCAGCTGAGGGACCTGGGGGTGT
>JAVSBS010028949.1:0-24347 GCA_033124195.1 Coracias cyanogaster | reverse complement strand
CCCGGCCAACCTCACCTGGAAGGTTTCCAGGGATGGGGCAGCCACCACCTCTCTGGGGAACCTGGGCCAGGCTCTCACCACCCTCAGCATCAATAATTTCTTCGTTTTCTCTAGTCTAAATCTCCCTCTTTTTGTTTAAAACCATCACTCCTTGTCCTGCCCCAACAGACCCTGCTAAAAAGATTGTCCCCATCTTTCCTGTAGGCCCCCTTTAAGTATTGACCGGCCACAATAAGGAGGGTTTCAGCAAGTCATAGGGACATCTGAGAGCTCAGTACCTTCCAGGATCTCCATCTCTCCTCCCACTCACTTCTCTTACAATAGTCCTTTGCTGGCCTACATGGAAAGCTGGTCATGGGCTGATGACCACGTGGACTGGCCTCCCTTCTCCTGGGCAGGTACTGGTGACATCTCATTAGAGGGACAGGCCATGAGGGTTGAGCAACTGGCATGAAACCAGCCCACGTCAAGGTCTCCAATCCCAGCAATGCCAATTCTAATGCAAAAAACATCCTTTGGGAAGCACAGGCAGATATCTCCTAAGCCTGGTTACCCTGGAGGCTTCATGGCAGGGTGCTTTGCTTTGGATAGCTGCAAGATAAGTGATGTGAGTGTGGGAGCAGCAATAAAAGGAACAGTTATGTTCAGAGGAGAAGCAACAGTGTCAGTTTTCTCACGGGCAGCGTGGCCCCGACCAGGGTGGCTGCCAAAGGGCAATTTGCAAGATTTTTGGCAAATGCCTAACGGAAAGGCAACAGCCCAGGCAGTGATTCAGGGGCTCGAGAACTTGATTTATAAGGGGAGAGATGAAAAAAAAAATTAAAAATAAAAATAGCAGAGCTAAATACGTGGCGTTTGGCTGGGCAGCGGGTGAGAGCCGAGCTGGTGGGACGCCAGGAACGCAGGAGGAGTTGGCGGGTGCTCCAGGGAGGGCTTGTGGCCATCATGGGTGGCATGTTTGGGTTCAGGGGACGACATCAGAGCAAGGACAGAGGGCAGGCAACCATCCTGCCGGTGGGAACGTGGGTGTGCCAAGGTCTGCTGCGGTGCTGTGCTGAGACTCACCAGCTGAGGGCCTTAAATCTCCAGGAAACTTTGGTACAGGGATGTCAGTGCAAAGCCGCCTTCTCTGCCCTGGCTCACTGCATTTAAAACAAAGGTGGAAATTGGAACTCCACCTGCTTACAGGCAAGCAAGCTTCAAAGTTCAGACTGGTGCTTTCTCCCTGACCTGGGGCTCTTCAGACCATCTTGAGGAAAAATTTCTTTCATTTGAGGTTGGTGGAGCCCTGGCCCAGGCTCCACAAAGAAGTTGTGGGGAGAGATTCCAGGTCCACCTGGATGTGATCCTGGGCAACCTGCTGGAGCAGGGAGGTTGGACTAGATGATCTGCAGAGGTCTTTTCCAGCCTCTGCCATTCTGTGATCTTGATAACACCTGGACTTGCTTGTGCTCATAAATATGCCCAGAAATCTTTGTTTAGTCCTGATCATGCTGCTGTTTCCCAGGTGAACCTGCTTTTGTGGTGGCAATAATTGTGCTCCTGCATGGTAGGAAGAGAAGAGACTCACACAAGCCAGGAGCTGTGCTCCTGTGCAGTCCCACACTTCTCTCGCTGATCTGGACCATACGTGCCTGCTCCTTGCTAACGTGTGCGTATGTGAACCTCCAGCAGTCCTAGAGGGACCTCTGCTAGTGGAGTCAGTGACCTTGTGCTCATATTTCTGGGCACTGCAGTCCTCAAGGGGAAGACAGTAGCTGACCCTCACAGCTGTCACACAGGATCATACAGGGGGTATTTCGGCCTCACGGCAGAGATACAGCTGCACTGGATCTTGGTTTAATTTGCAGTCAGAAAATTGACCTTGTTTTGGGCTGTCCCCCTCTTTATCACCAGTTTGTGTCCACTTGTTGAGTGCCACCATTCACAGCTTAGCAGGAGAATCCATCTTGACCTGGGATCTCTGCTTCTGGATCACTTTCAGCTCTCAGTGAAGTTTCCACTGAGGGATCGTGGACCAGGAGTGTGGTCCTTACCACGGCAGTGAATTTCTGTTGCTGTATCCATGAGATGGTCCACTGACCCTTGGATGGCTCTGCAAGCAGAGCCAGAGTCTGAACCAGACCTGCTGAAGTGAGGATACACCCAGGCCCCTGTTTTGAGGAGGTCTATTTTTGGGTGGCCACCCCAGAGGCTGATTTTGGCCTGTCAGAGCAAGTACCTGGTGTGCACCATCCGTCTTGAGGGCTCTCTGATGTAGAGAGGGAAGGGGTTGTAGCCTACATGAGTTGTACTCTGGTCCAGACTTTTAGAAACATCCCATCACCTGTATGTACATGACACGTGGCTGCCATTGTCATATGCTGAGCACATGCTCATGTGTGTTGGCCCTTGTGCAGGGGTCTGGTTGCACCCCATCCTTCTCTTCCATCACAGATCAGGTCTTTGTGAGACCCTGATACCTTCCTTCTTTGCCCAGGTTTAGGGACAACTTGCTGGAAAGGTTCAGCTCTGTTTTGTTTTGAAAAGAAACCTATCACTGTGCCCCTTTTTTGTCTCATTTCCTCTGGAAACCTCAACACCTTCTCTGCTGTGGTTGTGTTTGTCCATCACCTTCATTATGGAAGGGCTCTGGGACTCATCTGTACACAAACAGGAACATCTGGTGCCCCATCTCCCCCCTCCCAGGCACAGCATCCCTTTCAGATGTTAAAAATACCCCCCCACAAATAAACTAAGGTTTGCTCCTTGGATTTCTGTTGCCCACTCATTCGATTCCCATGTAGCAGCCTTCTGATGGGACTGCTGGGAAGGGCCAGGTGATTTTCCATGGACATCTCATGGTGCTAAGCCCACAGAAATCTTTCTGCTATGACTTTTAAATAGCGAGAAAACTTTCCCATCCCCAAAGAATAGGAATATCAAGCTGCCTGCTGACATAATTGGCTCTAAATGGGCCAGGCTTTCAGCACAATCAGGACAGAGGAACGACAGCTTCTTCCCGTAATACCTTTTCAGACAAGGATTAATTTTAGGCCAACTGTCTCTGCTGCCTGAATCATGTCTGGAGGTGATGCAGTCGGTGTATTGTGTGTGGCTCTCTTAGCAAGGATGGTTCTTCCGGTCAAACCCACTTTTGTCCTGCACCTCACAGGACCACATTTTCAGATGGAAAAGCTGTATTTGGCATCCTGCACAAAGCCCCGCTTCATGAAAAGAAGTGCTGAAGTATCCCCACTTTCAGGTAATTTGTCCTTGCAGATAGTCTGAGAAGCAGCAGGGTAGGGAGAGAGATGGAATAGATAACAACAAGACAGAGATGGGTGGAAAGGGTGAGTTTGGACAAAAGGACCCTTAAATTATCTGGACCTGTGTGGAATTGTCACTGAAGCTGAGTCGCAATTTTATTTCATGGAACCATAGAATGGTTTAGGTTGGAAGGGGCCTTAAAGATCATCTAGTTCCAACCCCCTGCAATAGGCAGGGATATCTGCAATTACATCAAGTTGCTCAGACGAACCTGGTGTTGAACACTTCCAAGGATGGAGCACCCACAGCTTCTCTGGGCAACCTGGTTCAGTGAAGAATTTCTTCCTAACATCTAAGTCTCCTCTCTTTCAGTTATAAACCATCACCCCTTGTCCTGTCACAACAGGCCCTGCTAAAAAGTCCCTCCCCAGATTTCTGGTAGGCCCCCTTCAGATACTGAAAGGCCCCAAGAAGGTGTCCCTGGAGCCTTCTCTTCTCCAGGATGAACAAGCCCAACTCTCCCAGCCTGGCCTCCCAGCAGAGGTTCCAGCCCTCCCATCATTGCTGGGGCCTCCTGTGGCCCCGCTCCAGCAGGTCCATGTCTCTGCTGTGCTGAGGACTCCAGAGCTGCCCCAGCACTGCAGGGGGGTCTCCCCAGAGCAGAGCAGAGGGGCAGGATCCCCTCCCTCACCCTGCTGCCCACGCTGCTGGGGATGCAGCCCAGGAGGACGTTGGCTGCTGGGCTGTGAGCACATGTTGGCAGCTCATGTCCAGCTTTTCACTCACCAGCACCCCCAAGTCCTTCTCCCCAAGGCTGCTGTCAGTCCCTTCACCCCCAGCCTATATTGATACCAGGAAAAAGCTACACATTACACAATAACTCCATCTAAGGTACTTTCTGAAATCTTATTAGGAGCATCAGAATCGTGTGACCTTATATTTGGACCCCTAATATTACTCGAACACGTCTTCTTTTGTTCAGTGACAGGGAAGCATATGATGAGCAGAATTGAGACCCTAGTGAAAATTTGTCTTACATGAGACTGTTCAACTTTTTATGTAGCATTCTCTCTTGCCTACCCAACACTTGCAGATGACAAGCAACGTGACCCCAATCCTTTTGCCCTTTGTGTGTTCACAACTATACTGAGATCATCTACGAGCAGGTTGCACCATACGTTTAGGGCCAGGCTCTCAGTCATTGATCACAACTCCAAAGACACCTGCTAGTAGTCTATTTATAAATATCTCGTCCATACTGAGTGAAGTCCTTGGGGATAAAAGAGCTTTATATATGCAAAATATTCATTTTTCTTCTAAGTGGGGTAAAGCTGTTTCCATCTCAAGGGATGAAAAACCTGGGAGTGTTCATGGAATGGAGCCCATCTTTTAATGATTGTATCAGCAGAGTTGCCAGGCTGACATTTGATTATCTCCAAACAGCGTAGTGCCACGTTACCACCTCTCCCAAATGGATGTCGGATTGCTTATCCATGCCTTTTGCAACACCCTGGCTGAATTAATTCAACTATCCCTGGAGTGCTTCCAACAGAGACAATTTGCTGGTAACAACTGGTCTAAAAGTTTCCCTTCCAGGATTTTAACTCAATCTTTGCATGTGCTGCTCATCCTGGGGGATGTTGTGCTGCCTTGCAGAGAAAGCTCAGTCTCACTCTGCAGCGTGGGGGTTAATGCCATCATTTTTCATCTCTTAAAACAAAGGTCTCGACAGACTTACGGTCATAAGTAAAGTGAGTTTGGTGGCCCTGACCTCATCTCTAATGGATGTTTGTCTGCAATATAAAGCACCGGCATGGATTGGCATGGTTCATGGTGATTGGCAGTCCTCTCATATGAGATCCAGGGAAGGGCTCCCCGCGGGTGCTAAAGGCCAAAGCTGAGGTGAGTCAGCAGAGCTAAGTCAGAGGCTTGATTTCTGGGCATGCCTTATTTGATTCCACTCAGACTTGCAGCTATCCGTTACTAGGAGTGTTGAGCAGTTACCAGTCTATTGAAGGGAGCGGAAACAAGAAGAATGCCATCAGTGTATGTTACTGAAGTTTGGGGGCTTTAGTGCACCCATAGTACTGGGCACGCCACTGTGGCTGCCCTGATTTTTACGAAGGTTCAGCAGGACTTCCACCTTTAAACTCTTCATTTTATCCTCTCTGTAGGTCTAGAAGGCAGCGCTGGCTGTTCAGAAAAACGTAATATAGCTGTGGCCAGGTTAAACTCTCGTCTGCGTTCAGATAACTGGCACAATCTCTCTGTTTTTACTATTCTAAACTGTGTGGCTCTGCTTATTTCCTAATATGACCTGAAGGCAATGCACCCGGTGAGAAAACCTTCATTGCTTTCAGAAGGAGCAAGCCTGAAAACCAGCTTTTCACCGGAACACATCCTACTTCACAAAGGCTGGGATTAGGTCCAGGTTCAAACTTTACGGATAATGCTCCTGTCTGGTTTCTCATTTGTATCTCTGCCACTTCCATTGGCAGAGCATCAGATCTGACAGAGCCTCTGACCCAATAAATGCATGAATTATTTAAGACGTGACTTAATTTTCTTTAGGCATTGTAACAGATTTAAATGCGATAGCAGCAGAGAGGACTGTTTTTGGAATTCCTCTCAAGTATCTTTTAAACATTTTTAGTATATTTGCATTAGGGCCAATTAAAAGGAGCTAAAACAATGCTAATAGTGGATTTCTTATTACTAATGCTTTTAAAATTCCTAGATTTGTGCTTCATGCTTGAGGGTATAACCCTACCTCTAACTAATGAGAGCTAAGAAGCAGCTTCCCTGTGGGCAGATTATTCCATAACTGCTGTATGGCTGCTGGCTTGTCTCCCCAGCTAAGGAAGGGCTAACATCTTGCCAAAGTCTCTTCCAACCTCTCCCTTAGGGCATCGTTTATTAATTCAGACAAAAACCTCTGAGAGTAATGCAAAACAAAGCTGCTTCTTGAACAGCACAGACTTCGCTCCGTGCCCTCTTCTTCCTCTCTCTTCTGTGGGGCTAATTATAGAGGAAAACTTCTTAACGCACCTTCATCTCAATCTCTTTAAGTCTTAAGTGAGCAGCAGCCATTCCCCTCTCGTCTGGAGCCCAAAACCATATGTGTTGGTCTCAGCTAAAGTGGCAGGGTCCTGGATGTACTGGACCAGACAGAGGGGCTGTCTACCCATTTTGATGTTTCTTTTTTAATCAACAGTTATAATAATGAATTGAATACCATAATGAAGGCACAAAAATGCTTCAGAGATGCTTCAGCAAACCCAGGGAGATGTGGCCGCCTATCATTCAGATGTATTGTCACCCTTGGCTGTGACAACTTGTCCTTGAGTGGTCCAACGTACTGTACTCATGACAGTAGCGTGACTATGGAGGCTGTCTCTGAAACTGCAGTTAGATGACTCTGAAACAAGGAACAGGGATGGTGTGGGAAAGTCTCTGCTTGTCTTCGATGGCAAGATCAGGTTGAGCAAGTGGCAGATGTGGAGCCTCAATGCAACGCTCTGGTCCAGCAGCTGGTGTGCAATACATGCAGTGAGACAAGCTGGGAAAAGAACCTCTTCAAACCCCCAGATCCACACAATGCCTAGAAATCTTTTCATACCATTTTTTGCAAGCATGGGTTGATATGCAGCTTGTCTCCAGCTAGAATCACCTTTACAGCAGGCATTCACGTCTGAAATTATCAAGAAAAAGAAATATAGTGCATTCCAATTTAATTATATAAATCATCTGAATTATTTATAAGGGCTGCTTCAAATCTCTGCTCTGAAAAATCTTTACAGACTGATTTACTATTAACACAACTGAGATGCAGAGGGGACTTTAAGGGCTGCTTCTATTTTTTTTTAATCTTTATTTTGGAAAATATAAAGGAGTCGGTAACTGGCTCTTTCAGAGTACTGTGACTGTTGGTTTTTAACCTTATTTCAAAGCATGTTTGAATACAGAGAGCAATTCAAAAATTCTTGTGAGCAGCATTTTTAGGAGCTACCATAGCAACAAGTAGAGGATCCAAGCCCTTTCTCCTCACGGGGGGCTAGAAAACCCTGGAAGGACACTATCTATAGACATCTAGCTACAGTTTTGCTAACACCACTTGCATGAGGACAAGTCTCTAGAAGAGGACTCCATTTCAAACCAACACATTTTCACTTGGAAAACAGAGAGGCGTTATTCTTCAAGTGATGGTGATACTGAGAAGAGTGGGAAAACTTCGACAAAGAAAAATGTTCCATACATTTTAATCCGATTCCTCTAGTTCATGGAATGTTCTGCATATGTTCTAGTATCTTCTAGTTTAGCTTTAGTCTCTTCTATCTGTATGTTTTAGTCTCTTTGATCTGTACATTTTCTTGTTGTTCGGAAGCCTTCATCTCTATTCTATTACCTGTGCCAAGAAATAAGGAGTCCTACCTTATTAATGCTGTCACTGCTTATTGCTTTGTCCTTACAATAGTGTCCTTATGGAGACCGAGAGCAGAGCTCTGACCCAGCTGATTGTACTTTGGAAAGAGGAGAGTTTGAGTTGGCCTTCTGCTTCTGAGACCCCTGAACTTTTGAGGGTCTGGAAGCCAAGCAGAACTGAAGTTCAGAGCTGTCCTTATCTTAACAATAAGCCAAATCAGAACCCCGGATCTTAATTAACATTTCTGCATTTAGAATTACTTTTGTGAACACAATAGAGCTGATTATTTCTGAAAGCCTCTTCAAAGAAGTTAAATTAATCTGATAAATCAATGTGGCCAATGCAGATAAGTCTTGTGGAGCATTTTCAGGCTGTACCAGGATCTGTCAAAAAGAGTAATGAATATCAGATTTCCAAAAGTACACATTTTCAGGGGGGAGGTGTAAGATAAATGGCACACATAAACTTCACTAACTTGCGTGCCGAGTAACATGAGGATGCAAATAGGAAATTAAACTGGGTCAGCAGAAGCAAACTTGAAGACAATAATGGAGAATGCTGAAACTGTTTTGACTGACGACTGTAGGAGCAGATGGCAAAGAAGGCGAAGTGATGTATGGGAGCAATGCTATGGCATTTGCGCTCCTGATCCAGCTCAATAACAGTCATAATAATCCTGCTGTGAATGAAATTTCATTCCCTGTCACAGCCAGGTGAGGGGCAGCACGCTGAAGATAGCTTGGTAGTAAACTCATCATAAAACTGAAGAGATGCAAAGGCCTCAGACTGTGGCTACCACAGAAGGTTACAAAGTGAGCGATGGGCCAGCTCGGTGTTTGCAGCTAACAACGGGGATGTTTCCAGGAAAGGTTCTCACCATTCTAGGGGAAAATTTTGCATCTTAAATGTGTAAGATCATCCTTTCACAGCGTCAAGGCTCAGATGATAGGTGGGTTTGGATGCCAGTAAGATGAGAGTGGAAATATAAGATAGTCAGAGTAGCTGTTTCTATCAAAAAGTGCAAGCAATTAACTCCTATTGATAAAAAGGCATTATTTCTCTTTCTTTCGTGTGAAGTCAGAGAAGCAAACAGAAGACAGTTACGTACAGACAAGTGTAAAAAGAAAAAGAGCCTAGCCTGAAATCAAGAGGAAGAAAGAGGATATCCCTAGAGTTGAGAAAAGAAGGAAATGGTGAGGTATTAGGGGACAGTTAGCATTGCCCTCCCAACAGGCTCCCACGTGGAGGTCACATCCTGACCTGTGCTGGTGTCAGGTGTCAGGCCTGACTGGCCTTTTCAATATTCTCATCTGCCTTTCGGACATTAAAAGATGGGAGATAGGCTGGAAAGCACTTAACAAATTAATGTGGGAGGTGTTGTGTGCCCACAGACGGCGCTAGCCCTTTGGATCACTTCTGGGCTACTTTTCTAGAAGTTACTTCTGTTGTAGCACATCCTCTGCTCCTGCCCACAGCTGAGTCCTCCATGATGTTCAGGAGGAGCTGTTCTGTGATTTATGTCAGATAAATATATGTGTTCAGAGTTCTAGGTTTGTTTAATTTTTATTCTTTGTTCATTTCATGACCCCCTAGGCTTTCAGGTTCTAGCTGAAATTTGAGTATTAGAAATCCGACAAGAGTTTTTAGTCTCAAGACTTCTAGTCCAAAGCTTTTCTTCATGCACCAGATTAGCATTCAAAGTAAACCTTTGGTCGATCAGCCCGTGCTGTTCCCTAACGATCTAGCTTTCTGAGAATGGCCGTGCTCTTTTTTTAACATTTCTGTGATGTAGGATGATGTTTATAGAGATAAAGAACCTGCATACGTGTTGAATGGAGCAATTCTTAGACTTGGAGCTGGAGGAGAAGAAACTGCGTCCCCTGAAAGATGTGCTGCTGTTTCTGTCTTCAGAATTAGGGGACAGGGTATGAGAATAGGTAACTTGTTTATGAGTTTTTCTTCCCTTTCAACTCTCTGAGCAATTTATGTCACCTTTTTTCATAGGTGATGCCAAGACAGACGTGCCAGCTCGAGTTGAAAGATAAAACAGATGAAGGGGGTGGAGGGGGGAAAGTGTTTCTTTTTTTACAGTTCTGTACAATGATATAAAAAGTGGGTTACGAGCTAAAACATTGAATCACAATTCTTCAGGCAGTTTTATACTTAAATCATAGTCTTGTCAAGTCTGTGTTTGCAATGGTTTAATTAATGCTTCCCTTTCTTTGTATTTGATTTTGATGTGTGTGTGATAGATTCATACAACCTCAAGTGATCAAAAAGAGGCATTTGTCAGTGTCAGAGTCGGTGTTAAGGTCTCAGCTGGCTTCGTGTGCACCCTGGATGAGGAAGGTGGCGATGGGTTATTGCGGGAAAGTGAATCGCCTATCAAGAAACCACCTCCAGTAAATGAAGCTAACGCTGTTTCTCTGAGGCTGTGTGCGATACCAGGATCAACTGAGTTCAGAAAGTGGAGTCAAAACTGAGTAGGACATCCCCTGTGATGCGACAGAGGGTTGTTCACGGCCCGTAGGTTTGCATTTGTCAGGAAGGTTTGTTCACTCTTCCACTGCAAAAATCCTCATTTTCAGCAATCACCATCTGAAGGTCTTAGCTTTTTGTGAGACAATTAACATTTGCAAACACCTTTATTATTTGAGACAATCCAATAGGAAGGAAAGGAGACGGAGCACGCAGTTGTTCTTGTAGGGACTGGTGGTGGGATCATGCTAACAGCAGAAGTCGCTAGGATGGAAGCTCAGAAGTCTTGTAGCTGGGGTTTGCTCACAGATGGAGCTGGCAGTGACAGCAGAGCCTGGATCAGCTTCACCCAGCGATGACTCTTTATCTCCTGTTTCCCTGGGTAACCTCCTTAATCAGTTTGGATGTACAGTGGTATGGCACCTTCCGTTCCTGGCTCGCTCCGAGTGCCTTGTGGTGTTTCAAGCATCCTCATTGCTCTTCATTTCCTGAAGTGTTAATAAAAGCAATACCTGCTATCTGTAAGGTAGCGCTTGATGGGATAAAGTGCTTTGGTAAGCTCTTAATTATGTGGTTTCTTATAATTTGTTGACTTCCCTTTGCAGCAATGGTGGGGTGCTTCTAGCACAAGGCCTCATTCTCAGCCCTGTCATTTGACATAATTCTGCTGATTTCATTAACTCACGCCGCTTTGCACTCCAGTTTTTGTGCAAGTCGATCACAATGATTGATTGACTAGGAAAATAGGTTTTATCATCCTTAGTCTCCAAATTGAATAGTTGTAGCAGTTGGATTATGTTAATCCCGGCGGTATCCTCCTCTGGCTGATTTGCATTGCTGAACAGAGCCGGCCCCGTCTTGTCCCCCCGCCGCCACCCCTGCAAATTAGGGGATTAAGCGAAGAGGTGCTTAAGCTTAGCACTCAATCGATACACATGATTATGCAAATTGTGAAGGGAATAATGAGATTCTGGAAATTTAGCTTGAATATTGGACATCTTCATTGTGAGAGCACACAGAAAATAGCAATAGGCAGTGAAACTAAGGCCCAGTGTTAGCAAAAAAATAGTGATCTTGAGCCCAGAACTCTGCGCTGGGACAAAAAGCTCATCATTTCTAGGCTGTTGTACAAGACACTCTTGAAACGCAAACTCTCCTTTTCCTTCTCAGCTTGCCAACAAGAAAATCCTGCACCGACCAAAGCGAATGGCAAGTGATGATAAGCAGGCTGATTTTTTTTTCTTGTACTGAATTTTACAGTGCTGCTGCTGCTCATGCTAACGTCTCTTTGGATAAAAAGTCTGTTTCCCTGCACTCGCTGCGCTGCTGTGAATGGTTCGGTTTGCCACGGAAGGCGACACGTGGCAATTAACAAAATCTCAGTCCAACCAGCCACCCACCGCCCCGGCTCTTGACTTGAATTTCCTTTGAGGGTTTTTTTCGTTCTCAATAAGAGGATGAGCTCTGGAGGAAGACGGGCCAGCCTGCTGTCCAGGGATCAAAGAGACCACAAGTCATCTGTACTCGGTCTCTTCATCTACCAGCATCTTGAAACCTTGAGATCTACGTAGCCTCATGAGCAGGTGGAGGGAAGCGAGTATGTTTTAAACACAGGCAGGACGCAGTAGCTTGTGTGATGTATACAAATGTTAAATAAACTATAGCATTTACATACATGGCAGGTGAAAGGCGGAACAAAATGGCCATGTGGTCTACCACAGGTGACACGGGAGACTCGGTGTGTGATTAAATAATGCATAAAATATCATCGCAAGTGATATATTGTAAATAATTCCATTTGTTTACCCTGCTCTGCCATTGAAGTTCATCTCCCTTGGAGACTTCTTTGACTTTTGATACTGTTTTGCTTTGCATGTGATTTTTTTCTTTTCCCCCTGCTTTCCACAGAACCTTTATAAAGGTTCAGGAACTGACAGAACTAAGTGAATAATTCACAGCAAATAATGTATTGGATGAATTTAGCACTTTTATTTCTGTAAAATAGCCCTACACGATATGTATGTTTTTCACTAATGTATTGTTAAAGTACGAATTCCACTCAAGCCACCGTCCTTCTATTTTTATGAGTGAAATAGAAACTCCAGTCTGGAAATAGTGGATTTTAAAAATTAGTTTGTGACTGGAGAAATATGTCTTGCTTTTGCTTCCTGCTTGGATTACTACAGTATTGCTACTAGTGTAGATATGTCCAGACATAGTATTAGGCCATGTGAATCTCAATTCTTAAGTTTATTTTTCTTAATTTGTATTTACGCTATTAAAATTTCATCTCTCAAATGCTTTAGAAAAGGAACACAAGGCAGTCAAAGAGATCTTCTGTGTTTTCCTCTAGAGAAATGAAATACGGGGGAAGAAATAGTGCAATTACAATTAGTGATTTTTAGTTGACTTCTACTTTGGGAAGTAGTGTTTTTTGGAGATGACTGCTGCGTACGAATACTCAGTTATTCTCTCAGTAGATGAAAGGGGTGGGTGTGTACATTGTGGATGTAAACGCAGACTAGTGTTTACACCTGAATACTAATGTAAAGATTGGAGTTTAGTGTAAGAGTATGTGCTGGATGCGCCAGCGATGCAAAGCATTTTATTGGGAAGCGTCTCAGAAATCCCTTCTAACAGTCCCAGAATGTGCCTCCCCACCCCTTCTTCCACCCCAGAAGTGCAGGAGAAATACCTAGAAAGGAGCTGCTTGGGGTGGAGGGAACCTGGGGCACTGGGAGCGGCAGGGATATAAGGCACCACAATCTATCTAGTGTCACTTCGATGAAAGAGTCTCCTGCTTTTGATTGTTGGACACAGGATATTTTTTATAACAGAAGTCAAAAGGAAACCTCCAGAAAGAAAGATCTTCTTTGTAGTCCACTTGAGGATCCAAATGACTCTGTGTGTATTACAAAGATGTAAAGTCAAGTCGTGTTAGCTGATCTACTCCCAGCCAGTGCCACTAGTCCAACAGCAGCCGCCTCACTTCAGTTGTCTGGTACAATGGGGAGAATGACACGTGTGTTAAGCTCCGTGAGATACAAGGATGGGAAGCGCTAAAGTAAAAGCAGCACAGCATAAGCTTCAGAACATTTATCCATCCCTATGAGAGTTGTAGTGTTCCTGGGCATGTATTTGATTAAGCACCTTTGTCTTAACTAAAGCAGAGAACTGAAGTTTCTTGTTCTTTTTATTTTAGGTGCCATCAGAAGATGCGTGTCCTGCCTGAGGAAGCCAGGAGCCTCCTAAGTCTTAAAAAAGAAGGAAAAAACCCCCAAGCTGTGATGAAGGACGACAACAAGACAAGTCAAACTTCACTTGTCGGCAGAGGCAGAAGTTTGCTAGATGTTTACATGGATCCCCACCTGGAAGTTATGTGTCTGGAAGTTTTGAATGGTCAGGGAGAACTGAAGTCCATCAGTGATGGTGGGTTTGGTTTCCTCATAGGAATTTGGGGTTGAGTGGGCGCTAAAACCTGAGGCTCTCTCAGACATGCCTGACTGCAAAAGGAAGCAGTGTACTTACCCTGCAGCTCAGACGTGAGCTCTGGAGGCCTCTGCATTGTGTCGCAGGCGATATTTTGTTTCCAAGCCCATAAGGATGGGACTTGCGTAAAGAACTGATAATTTGCTCTGCTTTGAGTACACAAGCCAAAGTCTCTGCATGCGGGGAGACCTCAATATCAACGTCAAGATGTGAAGGCAGAAACAGCTTTTTCTTAATGTTTCATTACTGTGTGGAACTTTTTGAGTAACAATTAAACGAACCTGTGAGATGAGCCCAACAACGGCGAAACGAAACAAAGTCCGCGCTGCGTGCCACCTGCCTCCCCGTTGTCTTGGAGCAACGCTTACTGTAGCTGCTGGGTAGTGTGGCAGGGAAACCTTCTCCTCATTTCCATTTCAAACTCTGCCTGCTCGGAGATGAGTATAATCAGTGCCTCGCTGCAGTTGTGCACTGCAGCATCTTTGCTCCCGCTCCCTCTCTCGGGGCTCGCTCCTTTGCTCGCCCAGCTGTTTGTGGCACTCTGCTTCCCAGCTGACTCGCAGGCACTGGAGCTCAGACAGCTCTGTGTGAGCACTCCAGCCTTCTCTTATTCAGAGGCACTTATGTGGCTTTTTTTTTCGCTCAGACATCTGCGTTTATGGAATGGAAATTAATGTCACTTGCATATAGATCTCTTTCAGTGATCTTTTTGCAAGCGTTCCCCGATTCTGTGTCTCTTTGTTTGGATGGGATTGCAGAGAAGCATTTGTACATGCGACGCTCTTGGTACAGATAGGCATCATTATGCTCTTTCTATGCAAGTTGAGAGGCTTCCCGAAGCTCAGGCGGCTATTCATACCAACAGCAAGCTTTTGAGCCCAACTGATCATCCCGTCCGTGTTCGGCAAGTATTTTTGCTAAAAGCAGGGAGGAATCGGTACTGGAGTTGGAAGCTAAACCCCAGTCCTGCAGATCCCACTCTGCACCTGAATGACAAACCCACGGCTGGGGCTCACTCCAATTGCTGTGTCAACCCGACATTTTCTACCAAACTTCTCCCCCTAGAACCAGGCAAGAAGACAACAGAAAGAAAACTGTTGGGGCCTCGAAGTCAGAGACACCATAATTTAACGCTAGATGTCACAAATATTTTTGCCAAGAGTCGTATTCCTCCCACAGAGGCGGCGGGCGGGAGCAGACTGCAAGTTCAGTGCCGTTCCATGGGTACGGTTCCTCACCCACACCCCAGAAGAAACCCAGCGTAAGAAGAGCAGTCAGGGCACATCTCAATCACATAATCAATAGGATATTTGACAGCTTTATTCATCTTTTATCACCCACGAGTTCAGGCTGACAAAATGTCTGAGGCAGCCATTGTCAAACGGCTCAAGGTTTGCATCAAAGCAGCCTATTAAGCAGGAAGAGCCATTAGTCTTGTAATAAATACGTGACTCGGGAGAGCCGGGAAGAGATCAGGGGGCCAGGAAAAACGGTTTAGTCAAATGTGTGGGGTCACACTGACAAAAGGTTAACACCCTGTCACACGGCACGTGTCAGCAGCCACCGAATTCAGCAGCTATTAACACCTCCAGCAAGGCTCCCTCTCCTGCCAGGGACAGTAACCACGATGCTTTAATGATCCAAGGTATGAAGGAATATGTAAAGCTGCTTAAGCCTCATTCTCCAGCTATTACAAGCTTGATCTCCTAGAACGAGGCAAAAACTTTAATCGCTGCCTCGCTGCTCATGGTTTGCGAGCTCACACGTGAATTTCTTCCTTGCCAGGGATTAACGTCGCTGTTTGGTGAGGTCCCACTGAAAGAGCGGGCAAGAGGAGGAAGAAAGATCCCTGCGCGCCGATGGCGAGTCTCCTTCCTGAACGCTGCCCAGCAGGCCAGTCACCCACCGGCAGAGCTCCCAAGAGGAATTCCTAACCTCAAACTGCGAACCAGGCGGGAAGTTTGATGCGCTGTGGCTATGAGCTGTCACTCAAAAGTATTTCTAACTTCAAAGTCCGTTTTCAAGCAGCAAGAGCAGCCATCTCCTCTTCCTCTCTGCAGCTGGGAAGGAAACCTCTTGCTGGAGAGCCAGGTGGAGCTGGCCAAGGAGAAGCAGCCGCCATGGGAAGGAGGTGCGATGGCACATCCCACCGGGCCCAGAACGCCGCTTCGCGCCTCCGCTTGATCTGAGAGCCCCACCTCTGCTGCCCAGAGGCGCCTCAGTCTCCCCAGCCCGTTGTCCGGCCCCGCTGGAGCGAGGCCTGGTTCAGGTGTCCCGTCCTCAGGGGCCGCTGGAGCGCGGGGCGGCCCGGCCCCCTCCCACCACCTGTGCGCGGCCATGACTTCCTTCGCCCCTCTCCCCAATTCCCGGCCGGCCTCGGCGCAGGAGGAGGAGACCGCAGCCTGCGGAGCGGAGGTAAGAGAGCGGGGCTGCCGCGGGGGTTGGGGCGGGCAGGCTCCCCGAGCGCCCCGCAGAGCCCCGAGCGAGGAGACCGGGGCAGGGCGGCCGGGCGGCGGCGGCCGCTTCCCGCCGTTTTCTCGGTGGCGGGAGGCCGGTGCTGCCGGGGGGAGGTTGAGGAGCGGGGGGGAACCTACCGGGCACCGCCTCCTGCCCCGGGGCCGGGCGGGGCGGGGGGCTCCCGGGCGCGGCGCGCCCCGCTCCGCTATTAGGGGGAATGCGGTAGCGCGGCGGCTGCAGGGGCCCGGCGCTGCCGCTGCGCGCAGGGAGCCGCGCTCTGCTCGCCGGGGAGCCGCGTCCGCCGGCGCAGCCTCCGCGCCCAGCGCAGGGAGGGGAGGAGAGGGCCGGGCCGGGGCCGCGCAGCCCGCTCCGCCAGCGCAGGAGGAGGAGGAGGAGGAGGATGAGCGGGGCGCTGCGGGGAGCGGCGCCGGCTGCAGGTAGGAGGCGGCGGCGGGAGCCGCGGAGCGAACCGCGGGGCTGCGCGGGGCGAAGCCGTCCGCGGCCTCCTCGCTGCCCCCCTCCCCAAAATGCGCAAGGCTTGGAGGGGGGAGTCCCGGCTCTCCGCGGGTGCCGGCGGCGGGGCTGGCCGCGCCCGCGCCGTTGGCGCGGAGGGGAAGGCGCGTAGCGGCGGCGGAGTCGGAGCAAAGTTTGCTCTGCCGGGAGGGAGGCGCGGCGGGCGGCAGCCGGGCAGCGGTGCCCGGGCGGAGAAGTCGGCGAGAACTGCGCGGGTGGGACGTGCGAGCTCCGCTCCCACCACCCGCTGCCTGGGCGAGCGATTGGACCCTTCCAGAGCCGGGCCCAGCCAACTTCCAGCCGTAGCGAGCGTCGTGTGGGGATGGACGTGAGACGCCGGTTTCCTCCTCGTTCCCCTGTGTGTGTGTGTGTGTGACTCCTGAGCAGGGCTCCCTCCATCCGCCGGTGTTTGCGCAGCCTGCGAGGAGCAACTTGAAGCGGCTTGTCCCCTCTTGGGTTAATATTTGTAACCCGAATAAATATTTTGTTGCCCTTCGGCCTTTTCCTCAATGCCGCCTGCTCGTGGAGGTGATTAATCAGTGAGGTTAGTGGCCAATTAGGCGTAACCTTGTAGGAAAATAATTAAGCGAGGATCGGCCGGGTTTGATTAGCGATGTGATACACCCAGTTTTTAGTAGCTGTCTCCCAGCGTGTGCGAATTCTGGATTTTTTTCTTCTTTTTGAGTGAAAATCCAAGCGTAGTGACAAATACGTTGTCACTTCCAGTGGAAGAAGAGAATGTTCCTTGCCAGTGAAATATGTGGCAGCTTTAAAGTAAGATGAGGAGGGAGGTATGGAGAGGGGCTGGTTTTTCTGGTCAGTCACAGAATGTTTTTCTCCCTGTTAAATATGATCTTTCTAGTGCCGCTGGTTGCTTTCAACATTTGGTTTGCAGAAATGAATTTCATTCCGGTGCCCTGGGAGTCTCCTGAGAAGAGGTGCGCTGCTGTGTCTTCTGAGGCTGGTCGTTTTAACTGATCTTGTTAAATAATGCTATTATTAAATGAGTGCAAATTGAAGCAAATGCATTTTTCATTGCCCACAAGTTGTGTTTCTGAGCTCAATTTCTTTTTATGACTAGAGAGGCTTTTGCACTGCAGTGTTAACAATACAGCCATATTAAAAAGGTCCTTGGAGCAAATAACCCTCTAATGCTGCAGCTACGTCTTCAGTAGACTTCAGTAGTTCTATGGGAAAGAATCAGGTTGGATTTAAGGAATCTGGGCTGAATTGCCTGTGCTCTTCTAATTGTGGCGTTAAACTGCTTGTATGTATTCATGTGAGTAGTAAATCTAAACCCAAAAATCTAAAAAAAGACAAACCCCAACCCCCAAGCTATCATTTGAATAAAATATTTTTTTCTGTCTTTTGCAACAGGTTCTTTTGGTGGTGGTTGTGTCTGTCCATTCCCCCGCCCCTTTTCTTAAATTTCTAGTGAGGTCTCCTGCTTGGCTAGGTTTCCTTAACCAAGTAGAGTGCAGTGGTACATGATACCATCATTCTCTTCGGTGTATGGTTTACTCTGTGGTGCGGCAAGGAGTGGAGGCAAGGAAAACTGGAGATAGGAGGTGTTCTGGTGTCCCTCAACAAAATGGAAAAAGATTCCTGAGGTTAATGGTATTGGGGAATGGAGCAAAGAAGGTTTATTCTGAGGAACTCCAACACAGTTTAGATGGTGGTTTCTGTGGGATGGGATGCTGAAATCAAAGCCTAGGTCAGCATGTATCCTTCGGCGCTCTCACACCAGATTCTCTGATGTGGACTTGGAAGGTGAGAGAAGCGGGCATGGAACTAAGCTGCTTACCTTCTAATGTCAATATTGGGTGCTAAGAATTTAATTTTGAGTGGAAGACAAGCAGGTTGCTTACTTCTCACTAACCGCAGCTCTTCATTACTGTTTTTTGTTTGCTCTAGTAAACAAACGTATCTCTTAAAGATGAATTAAATGTATAAACTGCTTGAACCAGAGAGCGGGAGAGAGAATGACTCTATTTGTTTTAAATAATAAATAAAAAAATAAAATATCATGCTGCTGACTGGCTGAAGTACAGCTTTGGCCTGAGTAAACCCTCTGTGCCCAGCAGCCTTCTGGGTTGGAGGGTGGAAGTGCTTGGGGTGACGCCTGCTTGACTGACAGATGCTTATTGCAGAGCAGCACCCGATGCTCTCTAATTTTGCCTCTGTAATGATTTCCTCCAGCAAGCTGACAGAGAATTAAAATGTTTACAGTCAGGTTTTGGAAGGGTTCGTCAAGACTCAGAGGGGAGGGGAGAGGAGGGAAATCCTTCCATTTTTAGATCTCTCTAATCCCAAGCTTCTGTTCCTGTAGTCACACTAATTTTTTTACCGATTGTTGTGGCAGTGACTGCTGTGTTTCAGAGCACAGTGATGCTGATGTTTCCACTCCAGATAGAGTAGTCTTAAAAAAAAAAAAGGGAGTAGGAAGGAGTGGCTGAAAGAGACATCTTACTCCAGTCTTTTTTTCAGGTTGTTCATGAACAGTTTTTCAGGCCATTGGTGAGCAGTTGTACACTTCTGAAATTAAATTTCCGTGAAAGGACGAAGCTTTCAATCCTGTGTTTACTGTAGAAATGCCAGGTAATCTTGAGCACTACTTATCATAAGGATGCAGACTTCAGTGTTTTCCATCTCAAGCCCCTTTCTCCACTTGAGCAAAACTCTGGGAACAGATGAGCGTGTGGTTGAGGGTGGGTGTTGTTTCCCATATCGTGTGCAGAAGGAGCTGAGCTGGAGTCAAGGCTGGTACCCAGAATGGCAGTACATGAGCAGCTGAAAATTTGAGGCAGTCACTTCTGATGATCAGCGTTCTTCTTACCAACTTTGCGTGTGCGCTGCAAATCGAGAACGTAGTCTGCGATTCTTTACCCATCTGATTCTGACATAAAATTCCTTTGCAGGTCCATCTGTGCTCATCAGATGAGCCTAAGTCATGCTTGTCCCTCACTCTCTAATTTCACTGCTCAATTCCATACCTTAGGAGTGTTGGCCACTGGAGTAGGATGTGCTTGTAGGTGGTACGTTGGTGGTTTTATGCTCTACCAGGGATGCAGAAGCAGGCTGGAAATGAAAACAAGCCATTCTCAAATCTTCCTAAGAGTTCATGGAAGAGGGAATGAAAAGTAATCTTTTAAGTAACCTGGATAGCAGATGGAAATCACCCTTTACAAGGTGTCTATAAAACAGCATGTTGGATAAAGGGGTCCTATTACAGGATGTGCAGAGGGCAAAAAAACCTAAGCAGTCTTGACAATCGTTTTGGGATTGTTCTGCAAGAAAATCAAAGGCTTGTCTGTTTTTGCTTTTATGCACATAAATCACCTTTGCTCCCCCTGTTCCATAAAATGCATTGGGTCAGGACTTTTCAGTTTGCCTGCGTAGTATTGTGAGTATTTACAGGAGAGTACACATAACAAACAAGAGGAGATTCATATTTCATGGCACTTCCATTTTTCATTGGTATGGCAAGTTAAAGAACCACCAACTTCCCTTTAAAATGGCATGAAGATTGTGCAAGCCAATTAAAAGCAAAGAAAATGCCTTCTGATACTCCTCTTTTATACCAACTTGTAAATTGATGCATTACACAGCCAACTTCTTTGATTCTTGCAACATTTAAACATGAGTGACTTAGTGGAAAAACACTGTGTGAATATTTACTCCTGCTTTAATGTAGCAGAGTTCCATGGAAGTGAAAGCAACTGCATCTGGTTCCTTGAGCTGGGGATGTAGCCCAGCAGAGGACTTCTCTGACTGACAGGAGGCTGGGTTTGGTGCGCTTACCCCTTCCTTGCAGGGCAGTATTTTAGGGGGAAAAAAAAAATAAATCTTAATAACATCAGTGGGATTTCTCGTTTGAAAAGTTAAATGTTCCTCAGTGAGAGGCGAGGGTATTACTTGGGCTCACCGAGCATTTTCTCTGACTAATGTATACAAAATGTACATTGGGATCGCCCAGCACTGATAATTCACGCACCTCTGGAGTGGAATACAGCAGCCATTCTGGGCTAGAAACATTATGCAGGAGGGGTTTAGGGAAGAGAAATGAAGAAAAACTAATCCAATTGAAACTGCAAGGGGAATTTAGGAAGCAGAATGCAATTATCCGAGTTGGATATTGGCCAGGACATGTTAGTTAACATTTTTACTCTTGCAAGAATTGTCATGGGATCTTTAATGACGATGAATGGTCAGGGCTCTATTTTGCATCTCATTTGAAAGCCTGAGCTTTTGCTTTGTCATGAGGATGAAGTGAATGCTTTGCCTTCCTTCAGGATCTCTTGCTTTGGTCAGTTTGCTTTCCTTCCCACAGGCTCAAGCCTCTCCGGACACGCCTGCCTGCCAACTCCATGTGTCCGGCCATTTTCTTCACCTTGAGCTGCTAAGCTGAGAGGAAATCCAGACACTCAGCCATGCCTGGTATTTCCTTTCTATTTTACCTACCACTCCACAAAAGAAAGTTAAGGTGCTCTTAAAGAACTGCTCCTCCCTTCCCTGGAACTTTGTCGTGTTGGCAGTAACCTATCAAAGCCCAGTTCCAATTTAGGTAACTATGGTCTTCCTCTGGAGAAGTCCCCACACATTTCAAGTTGCCCATGGCATATTTCCCTCTCCCTCCCTAACCTCTGGTGTGCTGGTTCTCGTTCCTGTTTTATGAGGATGGGATGAATCATCTGTCAATAGTAAACAGATTATAACTCTTGTCAGGAGGAGAAGAGGCTTTGTGTTATTTTGGAGGTTTAGGGATGGTGCGTTTGTTGTGATTCGGTCAAATGTACTGATAATTAAAAGATAACAGGGTTAATACTATCCATATAGCAAAGAGTTTTGCTATTTGTATAGAAATTTTCCCCCAAATTCTTGTGATAACATCAGTGTCAATAATTTGAAAAGCTGTTTCAAAGTCACTCAAAATGTACATTATGTATAAAGTGATATATTTTGCATCTAAGGTTTTCCTTTCTACGTTTTCATGTGTTTGTGTGTAGAAGGATGGCTTCCATTTGTGTATGGAAGGATGGCTAAAGCCAATAACTACATCCATGTGTCTTGAATTTCTGGTTGAAAGAGCTGACGGCTCCAACCTGTGTGACACAGGCTTTGGTGCAATTTCTGCAGAGTTTGTGAGGCTTCACAGGGGCAGTTGTGAGTCGAGTCTCATTATTCTGCTCCTGTCTGTCAGAGTTGCCTTAATGTACAAGTGGGTCTTAATGATGCTGATCTCTTTAGGATATGACTCAAAATCCCAGCTCCGAGCTTTTTAGGATGTTCAGGTTATGTGGAATGTATTGTTAAGGAACAAAATGAATCTTCATCATCCAGAAGCCTTGGAGGAAACCACTGTTCCTTATCTTTGTAAAATAACAGCATCTTTGGTCCTACGCTTCTTAGATGACCGTGTAAGGCCAGATTTTTGTCCCTCATAAATAAAGTGAATGGGCTTAGGAACTTCACATGTAAATAAAGTGCCTATTCCATCTGCCTCTGTGTGGCTTGACCCACAAAATAACAACAAATGCTTCCACTGCTTGAAAGAATTTGATGAATATATTATGTTGGCCAGGTGTAAAGCTGTGATCTGTGACATTTCATGCCTCATGTGGGCATTACGCTGTCATGCGGCACAGTGGGCTGCATTAATAGAGTCTTTGGGGATAAAGAGAGAGAGAATATGGACAGAAGCTGTTGTTAGGCAAAATAAATTATAGAGTAGCTCGTCAGTGTGAGAAGGCTTGTGAGTGATGCAGTTTCAAACGTCATTTTTTCAGTAATTGTGCTGTTTGAATTGTGACCTACTTTAATAACATTCTATCGCTTTTAATATTTCTTTGTTCATTAGGTTTTGTACACACTCAGGTGGTTTACTGCAAACTGTGTGGAAATTACAATGGAGGTCAAGTGCTTTCTGTGAAGATAACTTATTACTGAAAATACTAACTTGTTGTCATTATTGTTTTCCAATGTGAAATTTTGTCTGGTGAATGAAGAGATGATGTCGGGCTTGTGTTAAAGTGTGTGATTACTGTCAATAGACCAAAGTCCCTCCAGTCATAAGTCTGAGATGTGCACGATCACTGAACAAGTCTCACTTCAAATTGATTTATTTTTCCCTACACTGTTAAGCTGGTAGAGGCCCTTATCAGAAACATCCTTCAGATTAGGACTGGCTTATATAGATTTAATGTTTAAATGCCTTCAGTTAACTGAAGCCAAACTGAAAATTGCAACTTTACTATTGAAATAACCATGCCTGCACATGGTTTTGCAGCCTTTCAAATGAGCTTAAATTCATGCTTCAAATTATATTAGTTCAGTATTTTTCATGTGGAAAAGGCTTTGTGGCCTGGTCCACAGGAGGACTGGGTAGATTTGGAGTCGAGCCTTGGTTAGGGTCAAGAGTCTGCTCTTTATTGCTAATGCTGGTGTCACTTCAGTTAAATTGCAGTTATCCATACAAATGACCTGCCAGCGGTTGCCCCGTGGTTAGTGGACACACAATTGTAAATTGTATGTGAGAGTCTGGAAAAAGTGTCCTGGGATGAGGACATCAGGGTCTCCGGCTTCTCAAAGCATAATCCCGCTCTGGTGCAGGATACGTATTACTGGGTTTAGAGCTGTGAAAAGTCATGCTGCTGGAAAAAGAGAAAGCTTCTCAGCATCCCTGCTACCTTTACAAAGCATAACAGACATGTTGGTACTATTGCGTCGGTTCTTCCACATTATCGAAATAGTTTAATGTAAAGGTCAGCTGGGCTTAGTGTCTAAAATGTTTCCGTTTTGGTAGATGTATTTGAGGTTCCTCTTAGGAATCAAGTATAGAAAGTGTAGCAAGAAAATTGAAGGTTTGGGGTGAACATTCACCATTTTGGCTGTTGCAGCAGGGCAGGGCTTGAAGTGTTACTGTCTTTCTCATTGCATGACCAAAATTTTAGCCTGCTGGTTAGATGTGGTGGACCTAAAGGTCCTAAACAGAGACCTCTGTTGAGAAGTCATTGGTGTCCAATTCTCCTTCTGAGCAATGCAATTTGAATTCTATGTAGTCAAGTCTTCTGAGTATAATATGGAAGAAAACTGATGTAATTAGGTGAGTATCCTGCTTTTAAAGATTCTGATCTGCTGTGCTAGGTTTGTTTTGGACAAGTAAGTTAAGAAGGCAAGAACTGTTTTACAGAACAAGTGAGAGATTTTTAGCCAAATGTCTTATTTCCTGAGTGCAATTCAGCTACTGAGACAAAACTTTAATGTCTCCTCAGCATAAAAGAGAGGTGGTGGAACAGGAGAAGGTTAGCCCAGAAAAGAAAGTGCTTAGAGACTTATTAAAACTATATGGGGAACTGAATAAGGAATTGTCTTTTCTGATAAATTAAATGAAGGGTGTCATACAAAATGAGCAAGCAGCAGATACAGAACAAGTTAATAAGCTTCACATGGTGGTAGCAGGAGAGCTCACTGCCTTGGGATGTTGCAGATGCTAAAAGCTTACAGAGACCAAACAATCTTCTGGTAAAGTCTGTGGTAAAACGGAAGACTAATGCACAAGGTGATAATGCTTCTAGTGTAGAAGTGCCAGGTTCACAAATGTCTGGAGGCTGGAAATGTGTTCTAGTGAATTATCACAATATGTGTCTGCTCTTGGTGACTGCCAAAGAGTCAAGGTTGCTGAACACAGGGCCAGCTGGCCCACTGCCCCAAGCCAGAAGGGCTTTCTTATGCGTAGGTG
>JAVSBS010028943.1:53134-80814 GCA_033124195.1 Coracias cyanogaster | reverse complement strand
CTTAATTTTGTGTCATCTGCGAACTTACTGAGGGTGCATTCGATCCCCTCATCCAGGTCAGTGATTACTACACAACTAAAAACTTAAGTAAATGATTGTATATAGTTTCTGTGAAACAAATGGGTTTTCCTTCAAAAGGAAAAGAAGCCCCAGACAAGAATTGTTTATTCTAAGGTCAGTGATGTAGTATGCAGCAGCCTTCAGGCAATCCAGTCTCCTGTTAGGGGGATGTGCACTGTTGATTTCTGGTTTCAAAGGAAAAGGGATGAGTAAAGTTCAGATCATTACTGGGCATATAGAGCGAGAACAATGTCTCAAGAATTTGGAAGCTAAACCAGAGACAACTGTTTTAATATTCCTGATTAAGCGTAATTTAAACTATAGAAATGGAATATATTGGGATGGGGATAACAGAGATGCTTTTCATAGAATCAGAGAATCGTCCTGGTTGGAAGAGACCTTTAAGACCAACGAGTCCAACCGTTAACCCAGCCCTGCCGGGTCACCACTGAACCATGTCCTTCAGCACCACATCTCCACGGCTTTGAAATCCCTTCAGGGATGGTGGTATCGGTGAAGATTTAAAGGAAAAACATGTTCCATCTTTCCGTTCTTTGTAAACAAGTGCATCATTTATAGTGTTTGTAGGATGAGGTCTTCAAATCTGATTATTAGTAAATAGTTGAAGAAAAGTCTTTATTTAAATTTTACTTAATTTAAAGCACAGTGAAGTAGATCTGGGGATTTTTCGCTTGGATGAGTGATTACATGACACTATTTAGCAGACAGCCTAACCAAACAAAGCAAGTCTACTGTGAAGTAACTGAGCAACTCAAAAAGGGTTTTTTAAATCTTGAAAAAAAACTATGAAGACATTTCTGCGACTTTCTTGAAGATTGTTAAATGGAAGATAAACGGTTCCTGGCCTTTTTCAAAGCAAAATTGCTTTCTTTTTTTAACTCCTTTCTGTCTGAATCACATAGTGAAAGTGGTGCTGTCATTCAGGACCTGTAAAAAGATGTGGTCTATCTGTTGAACAGTGGTTACAATTTTCAAGTTTAAAACTGTGCCTAAACTTAAAGCCACGGGTTCAATGATGAAGCTGTTACATACCTCAGAGACAATCATGTTGAGAATCATTATTCTTAGAGATAATTCAATTGTTGTCTGCTGTGGGAGATACATGCCTGCTGAGCAAGGAGGTGGTTTTCTTTGGGTTGTTTTTTGAGGTTTGCATGCTGGGTGTATTCAGATATACGTCAGACACGCTCAAAAAACCAGCCACAATGAGAGATTGCATACAGGTATTCTCCAGTGTCAGAACACAGCAAAACTTAGAACAAGAAAGGACAAACTAGCTAAAAGGCATTTGTGAGGGAATGTTACTGGTGTTACTGTTACTCTTGTGCTGGTAAGACAGAGCTGTTAGGTCCAGAGCAAGTAATTTTACAGGTGAGAAGGGAGTGAATTCTCATTAAGCAATTGACCAAAAATAAACCATTGTGAATGTACATAGCACAGAGTCTTGCATAATGCATCGAAGTGCATTCTCCAGTACTGAAAGTAAACTGGAACATGGAGATTTAATACACAGAAATCGGTAGGAATTACTGTAATAGGTAAAACCTTCAACCTTTAGCAGTTTATAGTCTGTTCCTGTTTCTGTATTTGAAATAGGTTATTGCCTTGCATTTATGTTAGCTATAAACAGCTGTGTTTTGAGAGGGATGATGTAGAAAGGCTAGGGAATATTTCTCATGTGAAGATCCTGGGAGATGACTGATGCCGAAATTAATGGATAATGCAGCTGTTAGAAAATTGAGCCAGCTGTATTACCTATACTAGCAATATTAGAAATGTTATTATTTTTATATATTGTATTGCACATCTGAAAATTATCAAACTCAAGTCTTTAAAGTTCATTTTTGATTCTTCTAGCTGGGTTTTCCTAGAGTGACCTAAGGGAAGGAACTGATTTTTGGACGTCCATCTGCAAATCTCTTTGGACTCATTGCTCAGAATGGAGGAAATATTTTCATAATTCTTTATTTTGAGAGGTGCTTAATACTCTCTTTTCTGCCGGAAAGAAAACACTAGACCTGTCATGAACCAGTCAGCATACCAGAGGAATAAGCCCTAAATATTGTGCTTGTAACTTCCAGAATTTATCAATTATTTTTTACTTGAAAAATCCTATTTGTTAAGACTCCCCTAAAACAGAATGCAATACTTAGTGTACTTAATCCCTAATGTTTAGCAGTTGGTGAGTTATTCTGAATTTTAGCCTTCACATTCTGCTTGTGCCTCTGTTTAGCAATTTGTATTTTTCTAGTGTGATGTTCTAAAAGAGAATGCAGAATGATTTTCATGAATGCGGAGTTTTAAGACTGTGTGATGTGGCTGTGTGCTGTCTTTGTGATTGAATTTCAGTATCTGTGGTTGATCCAATTAGGTAGTTTCTTTAAAGCACGAGTTGCTATTCATTTGTTTAAAATCGTTTGTACTCAAAAGGCTCACCAAAAAAATAGTAAAAAATGGATGTTTCTTTATAAATATTGAGTTTTAAGAGACAAAGAAATGTATTCTGATGTGTGAAAAAATATGACTGAGGTAAAATCATCACTCCCTGAGAATGTCATATATTCTGAAAAACCATGGATCATTTCGTAGCATGGTTCAAAGGTTAAACAGGGTTATTTCTAGCTAGCCTAGCTCAATAGCTGTGGTAACTACATGTAGTTTGCGATTTTGCATGCATGCAGGAAGTTTGTACATGTCATTTTTCTACAAAATCTCATGAACAGTATCTGTCTGGAGTGTATTATGTCTGCTGGTCTCAAGGGGCCCAGCTTGCTTTCACCATAATATTTCAAGAAAAAAAATGTAACTCAACTGTCATCTTGATGGTTTTATGAAGTACATTTGGTATCTGCAATAATTTATCAGAAATTCAAAAATCTTCCAAAGACTTCATGTTTCTCCTACATTGTCAAACAGAATTGAGCAAAGATGTCTGTAGAGAAAGCAAGTGCTGAGAGGTAGATATTAGAGCAAGGGAGGCGTTGGGTCCAGAGGTGTGTACAAGGGAGGAGGCAGCAGCGTTTACTTTGGGTAGGTGCTGCTAAAATCCTCCAGATCTCCTTGTCTTTATGAGATGGCTAGAAATTTCCTACTAAATTAATTCCTTATTTTCCATATGGCAGCTGTGATATTTTCTAGGCACCTCCTGTTTTCTGAACAAAAATAGAATGAGAGATGGTCTTCTATGTTACTTTAGCCCTTAGCTGGAGGGGCACAGACAGGTGTGAAGCCCTCTCAGCGTGCTCAGCTAGTGCAGTCACGGTGGTTTGCAGCGCTCCAGCACACCAAGGTAGCCTGTGCTGTTCCTGCCAGGTGCTGTATCCCATCAATGTCGAGAGAGAAGGATCACTTCTCAGCTCCAGCTTTGTCTCCCAGGACTCTTGTCCCAAGCTGACACCTGAGCACTGGAGTTCATGTCCACAAGCAGTAAAGCATGAGGACCACATAAGTGAGAGCACAAGAGCTCTGGTCATCTCCTTCACTTCAGCCCTACTGCATGCTAGCTACCCGGGTGCAAAATGTCTTGGGATGTTATCGTGGGCTTAAGAGAAAACAAAGCAGGTCTCACAGGCATATATATTTTTTTTGCATTTTTAGAATAGTTTTCTATCAGCTTTTGGCATTTTTTACTTTTGAGAGGCTGCTTTTCCTCATAGGGTTTTAACGTTGGCTCTGCTACTTAAAAGCTTGCAAGCCGTTGACTTGAGTATGCTGTTGAAATGCCAAGGATGATATTTTTTCAGGCATAGGTACTCTGGGACTGAAAGGAAGTGTATTTTATAAGTAAGGATATGGAGTCTTTGGCCTGTGTCTTCAGCAAAGGTGGCATTGAAAGTGGAGCTATTAAGTAAATAAATAGACCATTAACTTTAGTAATAAGGCTTCATTTTTCTCCCCATAATCTAGAACAATTGGATAAATTCTCCATTTTACTGGGGTAATTGACATATGCAAAGTATATTCCCTACACATCAATAAACACAGCTTCTCAGGGGACTGAGAACTCCAAATTGGTGAAATTAATCTTTAAAAAGATTTGATAAGGGGGAAAACAGGCCTTTCAGGGCATGAATAACACTTATCCTGGGGAAAAATGTTCTGAATTAGTATGTACCATTAGTGTACTGTCAAAAAATAGATAGGAGCATAATTTAAATGTTTGTATGAGGGGAGGGAAAAAGCGCTACTGCTAATATCCAAATATTGATTTTGATAAGGCTGTGATTGGTTTGGGTGAATACAGAACATCTTTGAATGGTGTAATAGGCAACAGATGAGTGACTGTCTCCAGTGAAATGGTGCTCGAGCCCACGTGTCTGTGCCAGGGATAACTGCTCTCTGCGCTGGAAATACTCGGGCAGAAACAGCCCTCCTGAGGGCTTTTACATAAGCAAGTCTGCTAAGGAGAGCTTTGGAGGGGCCTCAAAGGGAGGAATAAATTCAATGCAGCGTCTTCTTCATATTAGAGAGCATGTTTGAGAGTTTATTTTAGAAACTGTCTTTGTGTGTGTGTGTTTTTGTATGTTGGTATCCATTTGTCCTGGTTATTTGTGTTTTTCAGGTTAAAAAGGACAGAGGTCACTTAAGTTTTGATGAAAGGTGGTATTTCTAGGCTATTTACTGTGGGTTCCCAACCTAGGGTTGTATTTCAACATACAAAATTAGGAGCTCTGGAATTGTTACAAATCCATCCTTTAAATTGCCACTGAATACATTTACTGTTGTCTTTCCACCGTCTCACTGATACCTTCCACGCATATTTTTTTTACATGCAGCTACGTTTTTAAAACAAGTGTCTAAAGCCATTGCTGACTCCTTAGAAGCTTCTGAAAATAGTATTTGCTGTCTTTAATTTGTGTTTCCTAGTGAAGTCTTTCCCTTTCCACCTCTAGCATGAGACAAGTACTTGATTTTGATTCTCTGGAGAACACGTAATTTGCTTTCAGAAAGGAATGGCTGTGCACGGGAAATAAAAGGGGTTTGCTTCTAGTTCAAGTACCTACTATTAGTAGAGCTCTTAAAAAATATGGTGGAATTTCACACAAATCGTTGCTGAATTAGAATCCAAAGAGAAGACAGGAGATGCCTCTTGAAGCAGTTCTCAAATACAGCGGAGTTCCATGGGATACCTTGAGCTCCCGGTTGGGAAGATTCACTGGCAAGTGATGGATTTCCGCAGTCCTGCTATGGGTCGTGGTTTAATGTTGTTAGCTAACGAATCTCATGTGCATCTTTTTTTAGCAACATTTGTTCAGCTGCTGTGTTATTAAAGGCAAATGTGTAGTAGTGGTTATTAAAATTAATCTTTCTTGCTTTTCTGCTAATTGCATAATACTAATGATGTAAATCTTTGTATAATATAAAAATCTCATATTGCTTGCATCATTTGGTTTCATAAATTATTCAGGATTAGGCATAGTTTAAAATTATTGCTGCTTTTCTCAAAAGTACGACTATTTCCTTATATTTCATTTACAGCTCTGGAACAACTACTTTCACTTGGCGGTGGCTTTTATTACCCAGGACTCGCTGCAGCTAGAACACTTTTCCCATGCTAAATACAACAAAATCCAGAACAAGTAAGCAAACCTGTATACTTGGGCTTACGTCTTTAATTTACTAGTAAAACAAAAATAAAGATAATAATAAAAACACCTTTTGTATTTTTTCTTTTTCTAGGTACGGTGACATGAGACGTTTGATTGGCTTTGCTATCCGTGACATGTGGTACAAACTTGGTGAGCAGGCAACTGAACTTAATTGCAACTGAATCCATGGCATATTGTTTGTTTCATTGAACAATACCTGACCTGAAGTGCTTTTGTAAATATTTCTGCTATTTGAACTTAAAATATGTTTTCAGTCCTGTGATTAAGCTCGGAACTGACAAGAGATACTGTTTGACTGCTGCCTATTTTTTATTCCTGGGAGGACTCAGCCTTCTCTCTGATTTCAAAGATGGCTGAAATGAGAAGATTTCAGAAAACTTACTTTGCTGCAATGGAGAAGCAGATAAATGTTGCCTGAGAAGGTTACAGCTCAGACAGAATCTAGAGTTCCAGAAATTAGCAGGCTCAGTTTTGGAAGCTGTTTGCATTAAAATTCCAAAATGTTTTTATAGCTGTTGTACAGCCACGTTCTGCTACTGCTCCTTTGAGAGCTCATAATGAAGGGACCAATAATGTCTTGTTCTATGAAAATATATATTATGGAGGAGTTTTGAAACATACAATGAAGACAATTATGGTGGTACTTACGATTACACTTTGAACTGCAAGTTGAATGTTCTATTTAAGACAATAATGAGAAGACTGGATTTCATCTGTATATTACAGAGAGAAGACAGAAAAAAGCATTTACAACAATTCTGTTTGTTTGAGATCTCTTGACCACAAGCCAGTTCTGGTGTTTTGTTCCAATGTGCCACCTCAGCGGAGTGCTGAGCATAAGCTAACAGCATCTCTCCCGCCTTCCTGAGGTCCTTGTTGTTCTACCTCTACTAACATGCAGCCATTTCATCTGGGAAAAGTTGTGTAATTGCTGTGTATCAGAAGTTTATATTTAAGAATGGTGTGGAATCCTTTCAGGGCCAGCAATAATTTTTTCCAGTAGTATTAGTATTTTTTGCATGCCATTAAAATTTTAGCCAAAAAATACACCCACTATCCAATATCTGAAGACACTTGAATAAAAAGGATCATCTTCATGAATATAAGATTTCAAGGGATTGGCTGGGACTGAATGGGAGGCAGATTTTATTCTGAACTAAACACCAAGTGGTCATAAGCAGATTACGAAGAATGTGAAGAACTTTGTAACTCTCAATGTGTTGATCTCAAGGACCTGCTGGGCAAAGTAACCGTGTACAGATGAACCGGGTTTTTATGTTCTATTCATTCTGTGAGTGGCTGGTACAGTTTTCAATTTCAATTTTTAGGCGAATTTAAAAAGGTTTCTTTCCATTGGACTTTGCAGGAAAGTTTCTGGTGAGAGAAGGATATTATTTTCTTTCTGTGGGCTGATGAAATATCCAGTTTTTCATATGCACAAAATAGGCGATAACCTAATAGTGAAGCTATTTTGTACAATATTGAAGATGTTTTTCTTAATTGATTCTTGAGGATGAACTTGAGCCTTAGCTTCTCTGAGGCATGGAAGGAGACATCTGTCTTCCTTTTCTCTTCAAATTAATGTTTTGTTATTTACGCAAAAGTTCCAGCAAGGCATTGTTAAGATATATTGAGGAAAAAAGTCTTTTGAAGGCCCTATTAAAGAGTAAGAAGAGAAATGTTTCAAACTAATATGCAGTAATTCTCACATGATAGGGAGTGCCCCTTCCATTTATTTTCGGTTTTATTTTCAGGCTTCTTCTGTAGCTTTAACAAAAAGGAATCTGCATTCAGAAACAGTGGAGCATCTTAAATATAAACCGTATTTGAGGGATAAGTAAACAGCAAGATTGAAACAGGCAAATGCTTTTCCAAGAATCTCATGCTGTGACCTCTGGAGCTCCTTTCAAATGAAAAATTGCGTTCCCTTGTTCTCTGGGGCAGGCTGTCTTCCTTTGTCCGTTTCAGTCATTCAGTCCTTGTGAGGTTTGAGGAGATACTACTCTTGATTCCTGAAATGGAAATAACAGTTGCTGATGGCACTATAGTCTTAATTTTTTTTTTTCAATTTATTTATGTAATTATTCATTTGAAGTTGTGTGCTAAGTTCTTTTGGGTTTAAGTGTAAGATTGGTCTTTTGGTTGAGCAATAGGTGTTGCTGGCATTTAGCTGAAAGTTTCTCCCTTTTTTTCTGCTCTGTGTAAGATTTTGAGAGGTGCATGGATAGCTACGCAATACATTAATTTCTGGGTCCTGTAAGATCTAACACCGATACGCACTGGAAGTTATTCAGTCATCATAAGATTCTCTGCAATCTTACTGACATGACTGATTTAACTAGGATTAATTGCGATTTTTATCAACATGAGTGGAAGAAAAAATAAGGTTCAGTTGTTTTTAGAGTTACATTATTAGGGCACCCATATTGAGAGGAAAATGAGAATCAGATTGTTTAGTTATGGAACAAGTCCAGTCATGTTTGTTTATGAGAATGTTTGATCTCCTTACAAGCTGTCGCAGTGTTGATGCTCATACGCAGGTAAACATCCAATTTTGATGGTGGTCTGCTCCACATATATATTTTTCTTCCCCAAGAAACAAACAGAATTTGAAGAACGTCTCTGACCTGGCTGAGTTTTTTGCAGATTTGGATGTTCACTGGCAGCTGATGTACCTTGAGATAATTTGGGGTGATTTTAGGAATTGTGTGGATAGTGTTTCTGTTATTGCTGTACTGTTTGGTTTGGTTTATTGGTTGCAATGTTTGATGTTATTCAGGAATGAAAGCAAGTAATGCTTTTCTTCTTCATAAGCTAGAAGGGTTACGCCATGTGGCTTTACCATGTGGCGCTTTCCTACGGATAGAATTTGGGGGATTCTTTGGTTTATTACTCCAAGTATTTAAAAGGAGATGTCAACAGCTGGAAAACAGAGACGTTAACTGAAAATGTGAAGTCAGCTGGCATACATGCTTATTTTTGGTACTGAGTTCTGGTATCTTAGGTGGAGACTGTATCCATTAACAGGCTTTCAGCTGTTGAGAAGGAGTAGAGATGACTGTAAGTTGTAAGACTTTAGCAACATAGATGGTTTAAAACACTTCTTTAAATCATTGCATGTCCTAAACGTTGTTCTAAACTTTTTTTTTTTTTCTCTCCTCTGAAATACCAAACTTGCTTTTCTGTTTCAGGCCAGAACAAGATTTGCTTTATTCCGGGAATGGTTGGACCCATCTTGGAAATGACTCTTATTCCAGAAGTTGAACTGCGAAAAGCCACAATCCCAATTTTCTTTGACATGATGTTGTGTGAATATCAAAGGACAGGAGAAATCAAAAAGGTAATTGAAACTTCTCTCTTCGTTTCTTTCCGAGCGGACTTTTCAAGTCTCTGCAAGCTCTTTTGGCATGGACTCAGGTTATTCTGTGTTTGCACACTGCCTTTCACAGTGAACTTTAAATAGGAGATTCAGGCTTTATAGTTACACAGATAATTAATTCAGAACAATCTGTGTAACATTAAGTGGCATACAAAAAGTCATACTTGTAGGCGTTGATTAAAAAGTAAATATAAATATCTCCCTCACATACCAAGCTATGTTTACCACTTTAAATCATGTGGGGCATTTCTGTGTCAACTAAGTGCGGAACAAACAAGCAGATGGAATTTCCATTTTGATCTGTATTCCACAGTGCAAAGCTTTTGGTTCAAGGCCAAAATTAAAAACCACTTTGCTTCTGTGCATCTGTTCCTTCCATGTCCTAATCGTCCTGTATTTGCCTTCTTTAAAATGCTTTCCTTCTCTTGGCTGATACTTGATTTTCTGGGAGAGAAGCACAGATCAGTACAGACCGGAAATCCTGAGAACTCATCAGTCACACTGACCGATTAACAAGAACAACAGCTTAGGAGCCTGGAAGATGCCAGACCCTTAAATCATTTCTTGTACTAATATGAATAAGTTTCAGGTGATTTTTTTTTTTTTTTTTCAGTGCTGAGAAATGAGGATGTTCATTTTAAGTTTCATTACTTAGACCTGTTAACATCTTAATTAGAAAGGGCACAGAATATGAATGGAAAATTGTTTGACACAGACATATGAACCGTAGCTTTTGCTAGTGGACAATTTTCATACACAAATTGGCATTTGGTGTTATAAAGGATATTTTCTTAAAGCTTTAATATAAAAATGTTGAGAAGGATAACGTGTTATTTCAAGACAGCCTTAGGCACTCAGGAGCCTAGATTGACCTTCAATTAAAACATAACTTTGCTGAACTTTCAAAAATAAATAATTTATTTCTAATCTTGTTCGAGAGAAGGGGAAAAAAAAGCACAGGGACATCTTTGAGTCTGTACCGGCACTGGGGTTAGAGCTTGTCTGGTACCTGCCACGTGATTTCATAAACGTTACCAAAGAGATTTCATTAAGCTGCCGTTGCACTGTGCCGGGACATCTGCGCACCGTGCTCTCTTCCGGCTGGACGCGCCTTTGATGTTGGTGTTAGCTCAAAAGGCTCTGCCCTGATTTGTGCATACAATATATGCACTGGAAGGATATAAAGTTATTTTAATTTATCAAGCAGGACTTTTAGTTTGTTTAGCTGTTTTTAGGAACGGAACTAAAACCAGAGAAAACACAATTCCACCTTTGCTTATCTCCAGAATGACATACTAATGGGATGGAATATATCCAGAGGTGTATGGCATAATGAGGCATTTTCTTCACAATACTTTTACTTTGCACGTCTAACTTCCATTCACCCAGAAGGAATGTTAAATGAGCTTATAATTTTAACTTTAATTCGAGATGTAGGGAGGAGGCCATTAATACCTGCTAATTTTAGCCATCATGGCTCTGTGTGTCATTAGCTCAGAGAGATAAGGATCTCGGAAAGGCAATTTATCCCATCTGTGTTCCATGTCTGTGGACAGAATTAGTCCTGCAAATATCTGCTTCTCCTTCAAATATAAAGGGAAAATAGTTGCCTGTGTTTTGGGCACATGATGTTAACAGAATCCCATCTTCCAAATGCTAGTAACTCATCTTTCCTTGAAAAATCAGGTTGTGCATTTTACTAAGACTTCCCAAAGCAAGACACATCATCAAGCAGCCTAGTACTGTTTGTTCTGATAATCCGAGGCTAAAAACCGGAAAAGACTTAAAAAAAACACCAAATAGTAAAAAGCAACCCAAACTTAAAAACCAAACAAACCAGCCGAGATTAGCTCTTTGCAGAGTAAACAAACACATTATTGAGATAAACATGGATTCAAGTTACGTGAAGGATTTAACTTGCCGCAGGGAAGATTAATTCATCTGCATTTATAGTTTTGTTCAAGTAAGTTTGTGTTTGGTATTTTCACTTTAGTGTCTCTCATTGATTCCACCAATTGCTGAAGCCATCTGGGGAAGTCATCTGTAGTTACTTGACTTCCTGACTGTTGTTGGGCTGGCGGATGGTGTGTTCTTGGGTTTACATAGTATGGGTGGGGTTGGAGGATGGGTGTTTCTGCTTGGTGAACCTATTGAAGTCTCTTACCTTTCTGAGCTGACAGCTGTGAAAGTTCACTGAATGAGTGAAGAGAGGACTTCTCAGCAAGCTCCTTGGGCGCATATGATTTATAATTGTTGTAAATATCTCTATTTCTTCCTCTCAGTTCTTGAAATTTTATTATGGATAAGCATTTCAGAAGGATGTGAGATCATCCCATTAGCAGAAACCGAGTTTGCATTGCTTGGTGCTCCAGGTAGAAAAAATTGAGGTGTTTTGTGGTTAGGTATTGCAGTGTGTTCAGAGATGTGGAGATTTCTTGCATCTATTAGATAGTTAAGCAGGTGATTTTAAAGCCAGATTGATGCCAGTGACAATGAGGCACACTGTGTTGAAGTTAGAGGAGACATACCCTTTCCAGGCCTCAATTTTGGCACAGACACATTAAAACTTTATTCTCTATTTCTGCCAGCTTTTTTATTTATTTTCATTCAAGGAGAGATGCTTAGGAAGAGGTTTTTTTGTCCAGATCCAGCATCTGCGAAATTATTGCCTCTTAGAGAAGTAATCAATTCTCTACCTGCTGAATAAGTACTAGGAAGGATTTAGGAGGTGGATGATTTTTACTGGTGCTAAGCTTGCACTATATTCACAGATTTCTGTCTTACTGCACTACGTCCACAGACTTCAGCTCTGGAAAATGACTGGATTGGGTGTTTGTGCTTAATATTGCCTTATCCTGGAACAGCTGTGTACCCATGTTACTAATACACATATATACACTGATGCGCATAATACATACACATGAAAATTAATTGAGCCCTTTAAACTTCTTTTTAAACCTCTACCAACCAGAGTAGTTTTTTTTTTTTTCTGTTCTCTGTATTTCAACGATAGCTCTTTATTCTCTAGTATTGATATAGTATGCACTGTTCCACTGGGAATCTTTCATTTGTATTCTAAGTACAGAGAAAGAGCTAATATTTGAGCAGCAAAACCTGCAAGTAGCAGGACAGAGAACTGTTCTGGATCACAAAGTATTGGTGCTCCTAACAAACCAAAATTCTTTTTTCTGAAGAAAAAATAAGGTTCCCTTTATGTTTGACAGTCCTATAAAAAAATAATTGAGAAATAGTACTAACATAGAAGTCCTTCTGTTTTACTCAAATCAGAAAATGGGATTGCTGTTTTTACGGAACAATTTATAGTTTTCTCAGAGAACGTTATGGGAAGAAGTTTTCAAATGGAGACTCTGAGATCTGAAGTCATTATTCTGAGGAGCAGTGCAGAGCCTATTCAGCACGCCACAGAGATGAAACATTTGCTGCCAACTTCTGCTGAAATACTGGATGGCCACATGCTGCTCACTTCTGCTGGAGTTAGTCCTGTACTGCTATTAATGTTTCTCATATGCATACTACCCTGGTTTGCAAATTCACTTTCAGCACTGACCTTTTATATGTAAGCCTCTCACTGATGGTAAATAGCAGTGTATTTTCTCGATTTTCCCCTTCATCCAGGCAGCAGAATATTTTAACCATTCTCTGTCCATTTTAAACAGCGCTGTTCATGTTTTCATGAACATTACTTTCCTACTTATCATCTTAAAATTTGCTATAACCGGGTCTGTGCATTGCATCGTGCGTGCACAACTTGTATCCGCCTCCTTGTGTCTCACATTGACCCCCTGTGAAGTGTTTAAATATTTCTATTGGAAGTGTATCTGTCTGGGGCTGCATTATAATTACACGAGCAGTTTGGGTTTCACACATTTACAGCAGCATTTTGGCTTTGTTGTTTTGACTTGATCTGAGAAATATGAAGCGGTTGAAATTGCTCCTTCCTCGCTGCCCCTTGTAGAGAGAAGTTTATCTGTATTGCCTGCTTTTCTGCATGTAGTTTTTTGCTTTTTGTGTGAGGAGCGTAGAATTTAGGGCACTCAAGACACTGTTTCAAAGCTCCTTGAAAGAAGCAGGCACCCACTTGAGCCTGAAGAGCAGTGAGCAGCATTGGGGTGACCTGGTAGATCTGGGTTGGCTGCGTGGCTTCCTGCTGTGATGGATGAATCCTGCTTGAGTCCTCAGCTCTCTCAGCGTGGAATTGTACTCGTTGCTGTGAGAAGGGGAAACCTAAGCAATTCTGCAGGCAATGGGTAGCAAGAATGTAACATCTGTCAGTTATCTGAAAACTTGAAATACGAATAGGACGTGGATTTTTTTTTTTTTTTTTTCCTTCTAGGTTGCTCTCAGGGATAGATTTAAGGATGTTTAAATAGATTTTTGTGTATGTAGCTTATCATCTGTGTCTTTAAGAAGCTTTTATAACATAGTTGCATTTTTTGGATTGGCTTATATACTGGAATAACTTGGATCTTTGACATTCGCTGGCCCTATTCAGCTGAATCTCAGGAAAAGATGAAGGAGATCAAACATTCTGGAGAAAAATGGGGAATGCTTGACCTTCACTCTTGAAAAATGTTGAGTAATTTATCTGGGTGGAGAGTTCTAATCATGACCTGCTTGAAGGAAGTACATGCAGTGACGTGTTCAGTTAAGAGTGTCATGTTCTCTACCCCTAAGGCATTGTCCCTTCCAAAACATTAATCTAAAGATACGCGTGACCTGCTTGGTCTTCTAACGGGAAGAACTATTTTCTTATATGTAGCCTCAGGCTTAGCTGCTTCAGCTCACGGCTGAACTTTTCAAGGAGGATATATTTAAGTAAGGAAAAACATCTTGCATAGCAGTTATCTGACAGTACTGCACATAAAATACAGCAGTGATTCTTTCTACTGTGAAAGGCTTCCAGTTCTGTGATGGGAAGATCTGGATCGCAGTCTGCCAGAGCTCTTGGTTACACTGAAACACTCCATGGACAAAATAGAATTATTCTTATAATGAAAACTGTGTGAAAGAAAAACGTGAAAATTTGCTGTTTGTATAGTAGTGAATTCTGTCATTTTTACAGTGCTTTTAATAAATATATCCATGCCAAGCAACAGAGCTTTATTTCAGCATAGAACTCCTAGTTTTTTAATGCTTTACTACACTGTGTGTAATGGTGTGAAGTATTCAGTATATATGAATAGGTATTTATATATATATGTAAATATAAATTTTTGCCACACCTGAGTAATTGATTCATATGATACTCACAGATTTTAGTAGCTGTCTTGGGACGAGGGGATTGAGACATGTTGTGGCTGCATAAAGAGGTCATGGATAGCCACATCAAAAAAGTTAAAAAAAAAAAAAAAGTGTTGGCATCAAACCTTGTAATTCCCCAACTGCACAGATTATTTACAGATCTCTACTGATGGGATCTCTCCTTGATAGGACAAGAGGAAGTGGCCTCGAGTTGCACCAGGGGAGGTTTAGGTTGGATATTAGTACAAACTTCTTCACTGAAAGGATTGTCAAGGGCTGTGCCAGGCTGCCCAGGGCAGTGGGGGAGTCCCCATCCCTGGAAGGGTCTCAAAGCCGTGGAGATGTGGTGCTGAGGGACATGGGTTAGTGGTGCCCTGGCAGTGCTGGGTTAACGGTAGGACTTGATGATCTTAAAGGTGTTTTCTAACCAAAATAATTCTGTGATTCTATCCCATGATCATGGGATGATATCTGAACGTGATGCAGTTAGTTGGAGGAGAACAAAGAATGACTGTAGCCACAGTAAGATTTTGAGAGTGACGTACCATCCTTCCCTTCAGAGAGCACACCCAAGTGAAATGGAAGCTTAGCAAGAGGGTTTGTCCAGGCTTTCAGCAGTGCTAAAAGCCCAGACTATGAATCAACCTGATGAATGTTGGAATGCTTTTATAAATTCCAGAGTTTTCATATAATAAGCCAAAAAGATGTCAAAGAATGAAGAATAAAAAAAAAAAATTCAGGCAAGAGGCTTAGGAGGACTGAAGGTGTTCAGCAAAGGCTGAGCACAGAACAAGGTCAAACTGCGTTAGGTACCCAGAGAGTATGAAAAATATTCCCATTGTAGTCAGAGCCAGAGACTGGGTAGTAAAGAATGACTTTGCCTTGGAGGGGATTTTCATGCTGTTACGTTTCTGTTTGTGCTGAGTTTCCAAACTGCAGGTGCAGAAAGATACCTGCTTCTTCACAACATCATATTTGAAGCTTTGGAAAAATATGCTAATGGATTGGCCTCTTTTTAGTGTTGTTTTTTTAACATCTTAAACCTTGCAGCATTTGAATATTAATATAGCTGCTAAGCTTATTGTATTTTTCTGCCATGCAATTTTAATTAGTTTTCTGTTTTCCAAGACTGATATATCAGTTAGGTTATTTTAAAACGCTCTTTTTGAACCCTTTTGTTTGTTTCGGGTCACATCCAAAGGACAACAATAGGCTACTGCACCCAGTCATTTGGCTCAGAATACCTGGATCTGTGCTGGACAGTATTAATAAGAGTGCATTTTCCTTGGAATCCGCTCCCAGTCAATTCTTAACTGACTTAAATTACTTTAAAAAAGAAAAGTTTCCACTTATATGTTACATTTGATATTGAGGAAAAGTCACCAGAAAATCCCAACTCATCTTTTCCATTTCTGCTACAAGTTTGATAATTGACGAGGTTTCTGGAACATGCAAATATTAATGCTTGGAAAAGTGTGGGGAACCCAAACCAACCGTATGTGTGTATTATCGTTTCCACAGTTTTCATATAACATAACATATAACATATGGTAAAGGCACTAATTGTGATCTAAACATGTTACATTGGATTAACCCTTTGCTGTGTTAGTACAGTAGTGAATTCTGTCATGCTTTTAGTAATTATATCTATGCAAAGCAACAGAGCTGAAAATGCAAAATGAATATAAAGCAGTTTCCTATGTATGATTTATTGCAAAGGCTTTGAAACAACAAATAACAATTGTATATTTATATTGCTATAAAACAATAACATTCTGAAGAGGCTTTATATAATTAAGATACAATCCTGCAGTTTGTTAAGATGTAATGGTATATTACTATTCCCTAGAAGTTCCCCAGAGATGTTGCCGGAGTTTATTACACTTTAAAGATGTCAAACTATTGTCATCGACAACTTGTGTGCGTTTGTAACAACTATTTTGCAGGTTAGCATTAATTTCCCAGGTCACTTTTTCTTTACCTGTGTGCCAAACTTTGAAAATAGGCTTTAGCTTTTTCTGAATATTGTAAGATATCATTTCCTTGCTTAATTCTGTACAAGTACTTGAAGGCTATATGAGGCATTGTTACAGGATGACACGGGAACTCTAAGTAAATAATATAGATAACATTTTCAGATACCCACCTTCAGCAGTTTGTTCCAGGAATGATGGAGCCCAGCAGTCAGGTTGAAGCTTCAAGAGCGACTCTGCGGAGCGGGGTATAGCGCTTCTCTGTGAGGCAGGTTTGGGATCCAGGGCAACACGGGAGCCTCGGCATTTGGAGGTGGCTAATCAGCGATAGCTAAGGTCACAAGCTGTGACCAGTCAGAAGTGTTAACAGGCTTTCTCTCTTTGTATGCACACAGGCTGCATAGATTCTTTTTCAATTCAGAGAGGGGGAAAAAGGTACTTTGCCTTTGCAAGCAGAGAAATAAGGCTGCTGATGGCTCCAAAAGAAGCATTGTCGTAACTGTAAAGTAACATTGAAGAAAAGATGCAGTAGAGGGGAGAGAATTGTGTTTAACTACAAAAATAGCTTGTTTGCTGTCTTTGTTTATATACCACTGTTTCCTAATTAGGATCTAGAAAGACCCAACAAATAGCAATTAAATAAGGTATAGTGTACTGTAGGATTGTTCATATTTTATCTGGGTGAAAGTGATTCTCCTTACTCTGAAATCCTGCTTTTCAAATGAGCATTGTACTGTGAACACCCATACCACAGACTCTGTAAGCCTGTTACCTCAGGTTATTGTATCAGGTCGTTCTAAGAAACAGCTACCTGGAGCCAGAAGTGCATTATTCAACTGGAATATATTCAAGCATTTAACCCTTGGGCATGTGTGATATAACTATGCAAAGATACTCTTTTGATGGCATATTAAAGTGTGGTTGACCTCTGGATACCTGCTCAGCATTTTGATTTTTCTTTCTTTATTAGTTTGAAAATGAAATAATTTTGAAGTTGGACCACGAGGTGGAAGGAGGTCGAGGGGATGAACACTACATGCAGTTGTTTGAGTCCATGTAAGTAACGCGTGAGAGTAAATGCGTCAGGATATGTCTTTAGTTAATTGTTCCCACTTCTTGTGTAGGTAACCTCACTTAAAAATAAAATAGAGCAGCAGCAGCTTTTTTAATGAAGGGACTGGCAATAGTGTACTGTTTCAGTAAACCTGGTTTGAATTGTTGTTTTGTTCATTGAAACGTTGAAATTCTCCTGGTTGCGTTCCAGTATTTTGTGCTCCAGCTAATTAATGAAGAAATGATAGCTAACTGGCATTTCTTTATCCAGCTTTGAAGCAAAGATGATCAAGTTTTCACTCCGCTTTCTAGTCTTTCTCCATTTTTCTTTATAATGTTTCTTTTTTTCATTTCACACTAATAAGAAGAGGTATTTTAAAATGTACTATTTGCTTTTCTCAGTGTCTAGATGGGAGTCCAAGAGATTATTCTCTGAACTTACATAAAGTGACCATTCTGGTATGAGAATATTGCAAAGTGCTAGGGTTTAATAAAAAAATTTCTGTATCTCTAACAATCCTAGAGCCTGATACAGCGTTTCTGTTGCAGGTGTAGGGAGTAGCAATCTTTGAAAAGTCACATCCCACACCAGATAAATCATGACATCTTTGTGTATATCACAATGGGGAAAAAAGTCTACTTTCAGTGAAAACGTAATTTTGTGAAAAATACGGAATTATACAATCAAATTATAACATGTAAATTTTACCTTGTGTAAATAATATATTATGTTCTAATTAAGTAGTAAAATTTAAATGAAACATCATTTAAATAAAACATGATTTAATTGTTCACTTTATTTATTTAATTTCTGTCCTGTGAGGAGGCAGATAAAATGTAGAGAGGCAGACTTGAAAAAAGTGAAGGTACTGACCCCTGACACTCGTGAAGCAATAAAAAACTATTCTTTGATACACTGGCAGGGAGAGATGAAGTTTTAAAAAGGTCTCTTTCACTTCCTAACACGCAGTGATGATGTAAACTGAGAGCAACCATCTAATTTTTCGACAATGAATGTTTAGTGCTTGGCTTCAGGTCTCAGGACAGCCCAGGGGTGGCACGGAGATGTTCAGAGCAGCTCTTGGTGGGACCAACAACAGGCCTGCGAGTCACACTGCTGCAAAGACTACACCGCGATGCCTGCCCAAACCGTCACTGCCATTCATCATCCTAATCCTGGGGATTCAGCTGATACAGTGGACATTTATTGCAGTGCTAAACTTGCCTTGCTGCTAGTAAATTTTTTTCCAAATGTCCATACTAAATCTTCCTTGGCTCAGTTTAAGCCAATTATTTCTTGTCTTACCCATAGGGGACATAAGGAGTCATTTATTCTGTTTCTCTTTGCAGTAGCTTTTAACAAATTTGAAAGTTGCTGTCAAGTTTCCTTTAGTCTTCTTTTTAGGGTAAGCAACCCCAGTATTTCATTTTATCATATGCAATGTTTTGTGGACATTCCTATATGTTTACATGTATTTTGAAATACTACATTGCCTTAAAACTGGAGGGACTATCCAAAGGGAGACGTTAATGCAACGAGAAAAGCTTCCTTCAGCTCGTGTGTATGAGACTCTTCGAAGTTTACTTTTTCTGAGCTGTGTAACATTGTTCACTTCTCTTGTTTGCAGTTTACTCTTGCATTCCAGTATTTTTCTAGCCAACTGGTCCCTATGCAGTTCAGCAAATTGAGCAAACTACACAGCATTTGATCTTCCTGCCTGCCCAAGATACCCGTCTTTTTTTTGACATATCTGTTTTTTCCCTTTGATACCGTCCCATGTTCTACAAGACTTCAAGGTTTTTCCATTTCTAAACATGTCACTTCATATTTATCTCCAGATAATATTTTTTTCTTTCATCCTTGGAGCTAATGATGCCTGTAGAGGGGCAGTTGAAGCAGACCTGTCTGTGGTGGGACCCTGTTCTTTTCTCTCTGGTCTGGGGTTTGACTTGGTTTAAATCTGTCTACATCCACACCTTTCAAGGCAGGGATTTCAAGCCTCTGTCCCCAGCTCCCTTTTCCAACTGGATAGAGACCCTATTTAAACTGGGCTCCAGATGGATTCACTTGGCCATACTGTCACCACGCCATTTCCTGCAAGTCTCTGCATTCCCGCACGGTCCCAGTTGCCGCCCGAGCGCAGGTATTTAGCAGTATTAATGACTGCCTTGTGTGTCGATGCTCAGTTCTGCACCAGCGCTGACCCACAGTGGTTGGTTGCTGGGATCTTACCCGTGCCCAGTAAACTGACCAGGCTCAGCAGAAGTTTAAGCACTGCCTTGCTTTAGTCCCTAGTCTAAATGTCAGCAGGCACCGTTGCGGGGTTTGACCTGTGCTGTCCTGGAGAGCACCAGGGAAGAGCTGGGGTGTTGTGATAGACCTGAGGGGCTGTTCTCAGCAGGCAGAATCCTCAAGGCTGCCCTGTTTGGGGAAGTGGAGGGGAAGCTAGCTGATGGCTACAAGTTGTGCTGAGCCACTTGTCCTCAGGCTCAGAAAATGAATTCTGGCATGTTTTAGTTATTAATAGAGGCACAACAGAAAATAGCATTTGGAAGCTTTCCAGTTCCCCATTGCTGCAGCAGCCCATCTTATGCAGAATTTTTGTCTCAAGCTTTATTGAAAATATGTTTTATTTTAAAACTCATAATTTTTTCAAGCTCTGTTTAAAAATTCAAAGGTTTCTTGCTCTCTCCTGGGGAAAAAAAAAATCTTCTAAAGTTTTATGGGCCCTTTATATAGGGATTATTGTATAAAGCTGAGGAAGACAGCTTTTAAAATCTCCTCTCCTTCCCTACTTTCTTTTCCACAAATACCATTCAATGTGCTCCAGCCTTTTCTGTCAGATGTCAGCTCTTCAGACACTTTAGTATTTAACATTGCATTTGCAATACATTTAATGTCATGAGCCATGTTTCAGTAGTTTATTTAAATCCTTGAGTTATTTTTTCAGACTGGTCAGGCAACAGCAATTAAAGCACTCGGGTTTTGTCTGTTAGCCTCTGTCGTATCTTGTACAATTTGCATGTTTCAGACAGGTACACATTCCTTCTGTCTCAGCACAGGTACCTTGTTGACGCTGTGCAATCGAGGGAATAAACGTTAGGTGTTGGTTCTACTTTGCTTGAGTTAGAACTTTGAGACCGGGCTCTTTGCTGAGGGCAAGGCCAAAGCTTCAAGGATTTCTTTGCAGTTGAGGTTAATATGAATATGCATTTTCTGAAGAAAGTTTAATAATTCGGAGGAGTAACAAAATGATTTTTGCGATTAGTTAAAACGTAATACTTTATAATTAAAGGTTAAAAAAAAATAGTGTATTTAAAGATTAATCATAAATTATTAAATTTATTTGCATATAAATTGAGTGCTGTTCACGAGACGTGAAGAGGTCAGAAAGGAAGAAAAATGTGTCATTGAAACTGCTCAACTGCTTAAGCACACAGAAGAGTTTCAGGGGTAATTTTGCAATTGCCAGGGATTTTTTTCTGTTTTCCCGTGAGAATACACGGTGATTTTGGTACGTTATTGGTACGAATATGCCAAAGATACATATATGTGCTTTGTGCGTTGTGGTGGGTTGACCTTGGGTCAGGTGCCCGCTGACCTGGCCTGTCACTGCCCTGCTCATTAGGATGGGGAGGAAGAAAAGAAGATGGAAAGGAACTTGTAGGTCAAGACAAAGGCTGTTTAATAAAGCAGGAGCTGTGCATGGAAGCAAAGGGAAACAAAAGATTTATTCTCTGCTTCCCATCAGCAGGTGATGTCCAGCCACTTCCTGGGAAGTAGGGCTTCGCAACCTGTAGTGATTGTTCCAGAAGACAAATGTCGTAACAACAAATGAAATAATAATGAGTCCTTCTTCTTTCTCTCAGCTTTATTTTGGACCATTCATCATTTGGTCCGGAATATCCCTTGGGTCAGTTGGGGTCCGTTGTCTCGGTTCTGTCCCCTCCCAAGATCTTGCCCACCCCCAGGCTGCTGGCCTTTGGGGGTGCGGGGAGTGTTGCAGAGGCAGCCGTGATGGCGTGCAGCAGTGCCCAGCGGGAGCCGAAACGCGGGTGTGTGAGCAGCACCTTTCGAGCTGCAGTGCACAGCACGCTGCGGGCTGCCAGCGGGGGAAATAACTCCAGCTCAGCCAGACCCAATACATGCACCTGCAGGCATGTCTGAATATATATATATATAGAATGCAGTTTGTCAGAGAGAGTCCCAACAGAAAACCAGAATGCCAAGTAGAACTAACAGTCTCTTAAGCCAAGAAATAAAATAATCCTCAATGAGATCCTGGTAATCATTTCATAATGTTTCACCAGTTGAGCTTTGAAAACAAAGCTATGATAGTAATGTGAAATATCTCCTCCTAAATCACGTCAGCACTTTAGAGAAACAGCATATGATGGTATTTTGTGAATGTAAATGGGAGGCTGATGATTGTGTATGAAACTCACTTTGCTATATTTCTGTGAAAAGAGAACTGCTTTTTTAATCTATAGAAAGTTTACTGTTTTTTCTTCCTCCTCAAGGGCAAATTGCTCCAGTGAGGTCTTGTTAGTGAATGCCTTTTTTTACTTGAAATTGTAATTCGTGTTAGTTTGGACTTTCTAGTCACGTGTAACCGTACAATGAGAATGAAAATATTTGTTGCATTTTATGTTGCATGATAGCAGAGAAAAGGAACGTGTGGTGTTTATTGCAGTAGTGTGGCATTCCAGAGACTCGAGTTTATTATACCACAGATGCGGGTTGCTCCATTCTGAAATTATGGGCTTGCTTTTAAATGTGAAGTACTTTCAAACAGGAAAAGTAAATGTTTTGTGTTTTTTCTTATTTGTATTTCATCTGTCTCTTGGATATCCAAATTACGAATTCTTAAAGGGGATTTCCCACGCATTCTGCTGTGGCTTTATCCCTAACTCAGTACGTGGCTTCAGCTCCAGCTTTCAGCTGGTGGGCCCCTAATTTTCACAGTATCGTAAAAACATTTTTTTATGTTTGCAGCCTTATAGAGTGTGCAAGTCAGTATCCTGGCATTTTTAACTTGGTTGAAAGTTTTGTCAGCCTAGTTAAAGGCCTCTTGGAGAAACTGCTGGATTACCGAACGGTGATGAATGACGAAAGCAAGGACAATCGCATGAGTTGCACTGTGAACCTACTGGTATGTTCTCTCTTGTAATTCTGTGTGAGAGTGGGCAAGGGCTTCAGAATCAGTTTGGTAAAGGTAAATCTTCCTGGGGACAGGAGTGGTTGACAATGCTCAGTTGTGATTTAGATTCTGAGGGTGAGATTTTTCTATCCATTTGCACAGATAGATGCATAAACCCGACAGCAGCATGGGTTTTGCTTGTATGTTTTATCCACGTTAATTCTGTGGATAAAGAAGCAAGTCTGCTGCTCAGATACCTTCATCTTTTGACAGGCGTAACAGTGGGCTTTTGCCAGAACCAAGTTTTTCCTGAGGAACTAACCCACTTGCTGCTTTAGCAACCCAGCAATTATGGATTTTAAATCTGGGGAAGAAACTTGCAAGATACACCTTGCAGTAAGGTGCCAAGAAGATTTGAATCTGTGCCCTCGTTCTGGGCCACCCCGTCTTTTTTCCTCTTCCGATTTCATAATGTGGGTGTCGCATGTAGAGATTCCTGCAGCAGGACGTTCCTCTAAGCGATAGGGAACCTTCAGCACTTGAAAGTTTGGAAAGAGAACACGGTTCATATGTATTGCACTCACATACTCCGTGTTCCTCAGTAACTGCTGTGCAATGTGGTATATATTTCTGCAGCTCTTCAGGAGGCCATTCTTGTCATACATTTTACACATCCTTAGCAACTCGTATACTCACAAAAGTGTTACGGTGACAAAAATGGGTTTTATTTCTGAATGAGCCCCTTTAGAAATATTACACAAGTGCTACATATCAACAGTTTAAGATAGCAATTTCAATAAACACCAGCTTCTTTCTGGCCAGCAAGTGTAGCCAGAGCATATAGTTTATTATATTGACGTGTTTGGATAACCCTGTTTTCCTCTTCTGCCAACAGATAAAGATTCAGTAATTATTTCCGTAGTGAAGTAGAAGTAGTATTAATGTGTATGTATAATAATAACACATACTAATAACTAAAATACTAATTGAAGCAGTGGTGCCAAGTTTAAACTTAAGATAATATGTAAATAATGTATTTCTTACACTGTCCAACTAGTGAGAAAAGCAAGACCTCAGCATATATATTTTAATCTTGTGTTTTAATAAAAGACCACAGGAGATAACTTGTAAATGTTTGTGTCCCTAGAATTTCTACAAGGACATTAACCGTGAAGAGATGTATATCAGGTATGGCAGTTCTGGTGGATCTGTTTTGGAGAAGGCAATACTTTTCTCTTATGAATTCTGGTTTTATCATTGTACTTGGATTTCTGTTACTTAATGTTAGTTTACAGTCTGTAAGGACTTTATTGTAGCCCGGGCCTCACGTATATTCTCACTCCACTGTTTGCTTAGCTTTCAGCCATTTGGAATCTATCATATGTATTCAGCAGTAACATTCTTTTGTCCCAATAATCAAATTTCAGTTGATTAAGTCACTCAACATTCATTGTCTGTTGTTTTAAATGAAGAAAATGCAGCTAGATTTGAGGCTTGATGGAGGGTATATCATACCTTTAGCATGGCAGAAAAAACCCTCCCGTTTTGTAGCATTGTGCGACTGCCAAGTCTCTTTAAATATGCAACACTACATGCAATGCAGAATTACTGGTAAAGCATTTTTCTGTAAGAGCTATAGCTATGCTGGCATGTGCTTTCAGATGTGACATGGCCTCTTAGTGTCTCCGAGTTTTGCACGTGAGCTGCAGCAAATCTTGCTGTTCAGAAGCTCATTATTTCCTGCCTCCCCTCATTCTGCAAGATCTGCAAACCTGCTGCAGCTCAGTCACTGCAGTACAAAGCCCCGAGTCAGGACTGCAGTGAGCACTGATGGTGATTCAGAGCTGAACCTGGAGCTGTGAGGTGCAGTGGCCAGGGAGAAAGAGCGCTCCCTCACAGCATTGCTGAGGGGGACATGTTTTCCGCTGGGCTGACAACTGGGAATGGCAGTGCCTTCAACTGCTACTGTGTCAATGCTCCTGCTGTGTCTAAGAGGATGGATGGGATGCGCTTTTTCTTTCTGGCTGCTGGAAAAGATGTGGCTTCAGTCACACGATGGGCGCTGGTTGTGCTTGTAGCAGCAGTCCTGCCCTAGGGATCAAGAACTTAGAACATCACTTTGGCTTCTACCACCTTCCAAGTTGTCCAGGGCCTTTGCTTGTCTTTCTGGGCTGGTGTTTTTTGTTGTCTCCTTTACTTTGTGTTCTCTGTTGTGCTTGCATCTATTTATATGGGAACTGTTTACATGCAATCAAAAAGTGCTGCAGAGAAGGGCAGTGATCCTTAGTAACGGTCTGGAAATCATGGGCTCAGTAGCCTGACTACACCTCGTAGTTCTTCCTCCTGGAGATGGAGCTGGCAGCAGCTCACAGAAGGAGGTTAGCTCTTCCTCCTCCTCTTGTGCAGTGCCTCAGCATGCCAAGAGAACACAGAGAAGTCTGAACAAACAGACAGGGTTCGTGCCCTTCAAGAGTCTTTGGGTGGTGACTGCATGACGTCTGTGAAGTTCCCATTCGAGAATTTCTCTAGAACTCGTTTGACACTTGTATTCCAGTCATGTCACTGTCTAATTTTTGTTCTCTCCTCTAACAGGTATTTATATAAATTGCGAGATCTGCATTTAGATTGTGAGAATTACACAGAAGCAGCATACACTCTTCTACTCCATACCTGGCTCTTGAAGGTTAGATTTTCTGAACCCAATACATAAATAAGCTTTTGCAGTGTTCAAATTTTGAATTTAAATGTGATTGTCTTAATCTCAGGTTTACTGCATATTAGTTTTTTTCCATAGGGGTATTCAAACTTCTAGCTGAAAATACTGCAGTAGGTCATAGAAAATTAGCATTAATTGCTGGAATTGTATTTTCAAGAGGTGATTAAAAGCCACATACTGGTAAAGCTAATTACAGTAGCAAGAAGTGTTCTACCTTATAGTGAAAACATTGTGTGCAAATTCTGCTGTCATTTAACTTCCATACAATTTTCATTTTGCTGATTTCTCACTATCCCAGACATAACCGTGATGAAAATTAAATGCAAATTTTTTCACCTATCACAGAGGGACATCTGACTTTTCATTGTACATAATATGGATCACTCTGCCAAAAACTGCTTGCTTTCTTTTGTCACTGGTAATTATTTTTCCTACAACTGATCTTAATTCTCATTGTAACTGACATTATCAGTAGAAATGGTCAGTAGGGTGCATTTACATTTCAAGGGAAAATTCAAATATTTTTCAGCAAAAAATTTGATATTTCTTTTAGTGTAGAACCATGTAAATTTGGCTTGCAGTGCCGTTTTGCTTACATTTCATTTTTATTTTTCTGATCATACAAAAATACGAGGTATATTGCATGTATTGATATAGATACAGATAATATTGTATGCAAGTATTTTAATACCAAAAATACATCAATCAAGATGACATGACTGAAATAAAATGAACTAATTTTCTCACATAGATTTTTAACCAAAATTTTGGGTAGAGGGCAGGAAGAAACACAGCTTTTTAAAATGCTAAATCTAGTCTTTGTTCTTGTGTGAAATACAGCACTTGTTTCAAGAGGTAATTATATAATTCCTAGTGCTTTTCCCAGTGTTTTTTTGTGGAAAGGTAAAAGAGACTGAGGAAAAAAACCACTTGGAAGGGCCCAGGGGACCGCACCTTGAGGGGGAAACCCATGTGTGTGAAATGTTGCACCCCTAAATAATACAGAGTTTTTTATGTGTTCTTTTTCTCAGTGGTCAGATGAACCGTGTGCACCCCAAGTCATGTCAACAGAGTTCCAGTGTTCACAGACTTACCGGCACTTGAAAGAGAATTTGTATGAGAAGATCATAGAATACTTTGACAAAGGAAAGGTAAGTCTGTGGACTTCTTGCCCCGGCCAAACCTTTTTGTTGTGTACTCTGCATAGTAGTGTTCAAGGAATATTCTCTGTGTAAAATATTTATGTATGTAATCTCCTTTGAAATGTGGGTCAAGTGAAAATTGCGTCCTGAAAGGCTTATTCACAGGGTGTATCTGTTCTATATGAACATAATTTTTCAATAACCACATTCACAAAGAGGGCTAACGTTTATACTGGTCACAAGCATCCCTGTCAGGCAGTAATAAAATTAAAAAGAAAAGTTGAATGTACTTTTCCTTTACTAGGAAAATAATGTGGACTACACCCACCTAAACCATTTGGTAATTATCTCCCAAAGAGCCAGACAGTTCAAAATGGATGAATTTGTTTCAGAGAAGTCTGAGAATTGCATCCCAGACTTAAAATGTAGTAATTTGATGTTCAGTACCTGGGTTTAGTTCACCTTTTTTTTAAAAAAATCCATGATTGAAATTCCTCGTCAATTTAATGACAGTAATGCTGAGATGTTTTGAAATAAAGCGAAGGACTAGAAAGCAGAGAAAAATTCGGCAGTGCTGGGTAATGAATCTTATGACCCAATAAGGCATTTAAGTCATTACACGTTGTTTGGTTCTAGCCAACGGTGTGAAGGGGGAAGGCAATTCATTACTGCTTCTTGCGGAATAAAGGCCTAACTCCCCCACGATAATCCCTCCTGTGATTCAGAAGGTAGGAAGTTTTTGGTGCTCCAGCACAGTGCAAGGAAAATGCAGGGCTGTTGATGACTTGTCAGGTTTTTTTGTTGACGTCTAAAATAACTAGTGTAGCAGCCCCCACCTACTGTATCAAAATAATAAAATCCTCTCTGTCCGTAGCATTCAGGTGCTCCTCAGGTACATCGGAGGACATTTGCAGGCAGTGGAGTGCAGCTTCCAGGTTCAGAACTAGCTAGCCTAGGAGTCCTGGCACAGTGTACAAATGGCCATAATGCTGTGGGTGACCATCAGCGGCCTCAGAAACCCACTTCTGTCTCCTTTATTCTGAAGAGATGAGAAGACTGACAGAATTTGAGAAATATCTTCAAGAGAGGGAGTTAGGGAGTTTTGTGCTGCATACATTAAGTGCCTATAGCAGATGAGAAAACCTGTTCCGGTCTTTGCAGTGCAGCTCTGTGATTCCTCACGAATTCCAGAGGAGGCTGTTAAGTTCTGTGGAAAGAAACAAGCTGCTACTCTGGCCAAGTGGCCATTTACATCTAAGCCTTGTAATATTTTAGCTGACTTGGGAGAAACTGCCAGTGATTACATATGCTTCAGAATTTCTTG
>JAVSBS010028943.1:0-53034 GCA_033124195.1 Coracias cyanogaster | reverse complement strand
TGGTCTGGGACCCCAGTGGGTGGACCGCATCCCTTGGTGGGCGGACCCTGGACATCTAGGGGGCGGATCGTGACACCACCAGTCACCCCTGAAGAAAGAATTAGCCAAGAAATGTGATCCTTGTCCCTACCTTATTACCAAGAGTAACAGGAAAGCAGCTGGAAATAAGTCAGCTTGTTTTAGTTAACTTTGTACCAGTCTGAAAAGCCTAAATAACCATCAGCATTAAGCTGAATGTTTTCATTATGACCACTAAATTTTCTTTGAGAACATTTGGAGTGAAGTCTCCTTTTTCTTCTCCTATGCAGAGCATATCAACTTCAATCTTTGTTCTTCCTGTCTGGTTATCAGAGAAATAGTAATTTTGTCTAATATTTGCAAACATGCAATTTTAAAAGGCTATATTAACAGAGATGGCAGAACCTGTTGTATTGAAGACAGAGCATGATTAGTGTCTAATTTAGTTAGGACTAACTAAATCTATTTGCCCAACCAAGTACTTTAATGGCCTGCCCCAGGTCTGTATAAAATAAGATCAGCAGACACTGTTGCTCTGAATTTCTTTTTCAAACTTACAGTTCATTATGTCAGTTGTAGTTTATTTAGGAACTCATTGTGTCGTTGAGTCTGAGAGTTCGCAGAGCAAAAGTGTATGCAGACAGAAGAATAGCAAATAATATTTTCTTTCATACCAAGTGTTAAAACATCTGTGCTGTCTTCAAGGCCTAGAGAAAAGGGATGCAATGAGGTTCACACCAAGATTTTTGATAGAATGTTTCTCTTTTCCATCCCGTAGCCAGATTTTGATGACAAGAGAGTAGGACGGCCAAGATCAATGCTGAGATCCTATCGGCAGTTATCAGTTATTTCACTGGCTTCCATGAATTCAGACTGCAGTACTCCAAACAAAATTGCTTCGGAAAGGTTGGTTATGGATACAATACATATTTTCTTTCAGTCCTGCTTTTTAACCAGTTTCATAGGATGAAGATCACTAGCAATCTCTTCAGACTGGGCCAAAATTATTAACTGTAGCAACCACTTCCTCCAGGCTTAAAGCTACAGTATTTCAACCTTATAGAGAAAATATATTCAACTCTCACTGAAAAACTAGCATTTCATTTTTCAGGAATGGAGGCTTTTTGCAAGTTTCTCTTTATACAACTTTTAACTTAATTATCATCCTTTTGCTTGTAAAAATTGGAGAGGAAGAGGTCAACCTTTCCAAACTTAGAAGTAAGGAGGTGGAACGCTTTAGTAAAGCCTGTAGTAATGTAAAATGCTTTGCTTAATGCTTTTTTTTTTTACTGCAGCACTGGGAAACTTGAAGACTTTTAAGTTTGAGAGAACAGTCAGATATGTATTGATTGGCTTTTTCATCCACAAATTGTTTTGATAACTTTATAAATTATCCTTTGGGCACAAAAAACTTCTTCCCAAAACAAGGCACATATAAAATTGATCTTACTGAGCAGTGTTTGCTTGTAATTTTTTTCTTTTTTAAACGTCTGTTATCCCTTTTTGGGTAGTTCACTTATCAAAAGTCCAAAGGCCTTAATTTGGAAGTCTTTCTTCTTAAGATATCCCTCTATTCTTGCATGTGTGACTGCCAGTTCATTGTTTAACACTTTACTGAAATTTTTGAGTTGTCTGTCAAAGGTGGGTAGTACCGCACATTAAGAGGTGCCCTAGGCTGCCATTCCTGCCCTTCAGCTTCCACTGAAGAAAGGGGTAGCAACTTTTGTCATATCTGCCAGCCCCATGTCTCTAATAAAGCAGGACATCCCGTATGGAATCAGAGAGCTACACTTAAGCAGCTGAATCATGCACCTATATTTTAATTCTGATGATGCTAATTTATTTCTGGGAAGCATGGGTACATATTTACCATATTACTTGATCTGTCGGTGTTTACGTTGTAAAATAACAGCAGAGAAGGGAGTAAAGCGAGCACTGGTTTCATATTTATTTTTTAAAAAATGAAAAATAACCCAATTTTTAAACTATAAAAATCAGAGGAAGGAGAGGAGGGAGATTTTTTTTTTTTTTTAATCATGGGATATGTGTGGTGTTGTCCAATATTGTGAAATAAATAGGAGGATGCATTTAAAACCTGACAATAAATAGTAATAGTCTGTTCCATTGTTTTAAACAACCGAAGTAGCATGTCCTGCTTTCAGCACCATCAACACTGCACATAACCGTGCTATATGAGCTCGCACTTGTTAATTCAGGAGTTTCTCAAGCTAATGCACAAATCTTTAAAAAGGGATTTGCACTCATGCTAATATTGTACAGTCTTTGCAACATATTAAGGCACCATCATATCTCCTGAAGGCAACTTACATGTATCTACAGTGGCCAGCTGGAGCACATCATGTATTTTGCCACGTATTTGCAAGACTACTTAGAAAGTCAAAGGAAAGGATCGCCTGCATTTGTATTTCATGGGGAAATAACATCAGAATACCACTGGCTCTTAAATATCACTCAGCAACTTGTTCTTTTTTCTTTTGATCCTTTTTTTCTTTTGCAGCTTTGATCTGGAGGTAGCGCTACCAAAACCAGTAAAAACAGAATCGGAGGAGACTCCTCTGCAAATTAATCCTCACCCTGAAGTCAAGATGAGAAGGTCCAAAAAAAGAACAAAAAGAAGCAGTGTGGTGTTTGCTGACGAGAAGACAGCACCTGATATTTCCATCTCTGACATGAAATGTGTATGTTCCTGATTTAGAGTAGTATTTTATAATCCATAGAAAAGGAGGCATTACTCCTTTGCTTAGGAAGAGAAAAATATATCACGTAGAACTTCAGCCGTCGTAAAGGAAAATACGCAGGATGCAGAGACTATTTGCCCTGCCACAAGTGAAACCTGCAAGATGCTGAGGAGGAAACAAATCAATAGAAACATCAGAACATCTTTACTTGCTTATGATGACAAATAATATAGCCCTGAAGCTGCAATTTCTGAAGCTTGGTTAGCTTGAAACGAAGTACTCTATTGGGAGGGTTAAGCTAGCTTTCCTGTGGAGAGGCAATTGGCTGTGCTGACATTTCATGGCAGCTCCTTGCAGTCAGGGCTATTTCAAAAGTGATGAGCCCTGAACGTTTTGTACCTTGTTATGGAACATGCAGCTGTTAGGAAACTGCAAGGTTGCAAACAGCATTCCTTAAATGGTGCCAGACTGAAGTTTGGAAGCACTGGCATCTATTGCTCAGTAGATCATATGAGTGCTTTTACTGCACTGCTGGATCATTGGAATGACTTACATTGTGGGGTTTTTTTTTCTGGTAGTTTCATTTTCAGGAAGCTTTTCTTCTTTTAGCCTAAAAGGAAATAATTAAAAGAAATTGAGGATGTCCTCTTGATACACAAGCCCTATCTAAATTAAAATGTCAGGCAATAACAGATGGTTGAATTGGAGACAGCAGAAGTCATTGGATAAATTTTTTGGAGGGATCATCAAAGGCAAAGTGAATTCAGTAGAAAGCTAGGATTTGTTTGGGAAACAAGGAGAAATTTGTAGAGGATTGATTGTCTTACACTACTTACACTACATGTCCTCAGACAAAAGGGAGATATAGAATATGGTTGTGCTCTGAGAAGCATTAGTGTACAAAACCAAGAAACACCTTTGTGTTTTGATTAAATGAGAGAACACACACACCTGGCTGTGAGAATCTCACTACATACTGAGTTCTAGGATTTTTTTTGCCTAAGGAGAATAGCGGCAAGGCTCACAACAGCCAAGCTGGCTGTATTAACGCAGTAGGAGAAATGTTTTCAAAACTTGATTTTACTTTGCAGATCCCAGTCAGAGCTGGCTGATGGAATTATTCCAAAGATATGTAGGAATTTCAACCTACAGTTCCAGATCACAGAATCTCTCTTAGCTGGCTTTTTTAGAGTAATGTTTTTTATGTGGAAGGAATCTAACTATAAATCATCTCAAAAATTATTACATGTTTTTAGGTAGTATATAATATTGTATGTGGACTCAATTTTAGCGGTTTTAGTTAATTTTATTGTTTACTCAGCAAACAGTCCTATATCAGTTCATCATTAATGGCTTTTTTTTATTAAACAGCTATCAAGGAAATATGAGTTCATGAGTGACACCAACCTCTCAGAACATGTAGTGGCACCTCAGAAAACATCTGTCCTCAAGCAGATGAGTTCTGTCAGCCGGTCTATGCCCACTATAACAGGTAAGATGCTTACAGTAAGACAAGAGTTCTGCAATTCTGTTAAAAAAACATCAATAAAGAGTTTGCCCCAGGCAGAGCAGGTAGCTCTCTCTATGTGGCTCTGTGCCTCAGTGACAAAAATGACCATTTCAGTGCATGTTGTGCATATGAGGCTGGACTGCTGCTACTGCTTGATAACACAGTGTGCTGCCTGGTGCTAACATGCAAATTCTAAAAGTGTTATTTCTGGAGCTCCAAATTTTGCTTCCTTGTATGGCGTGGGTGTTCCCCCTGCCTTGAAAGAGGCAAGCTTTTGTCATCTTCCTTGCTTTGTAGGGTCTCGCTTGCAGAAGCAAGGGCTTCTGCAGTCTGCCCTCACAGCTGAGGGCAGTGTTTGAAACAGAACGAGTGCTCTGTAGTTAACTTTGGCAGATGAATATCCCCAAAGGTTGCCCCATAGGAGGGTTTCCACTTCTGCTTTTGACTTTAGAGAGGAATCTCACAAGCCTGCCTTGCAGCAAGAGGAAGGTGGAAACAAGCTAAGTGCTGACTGCAGACAAAGCAGAAAGTGTAGCTGAAGGTGGAACTCATTTCTAGGCCAGGGTGTATAGAGAAAATGTGCCCTGTATCAGTGCCTTTTAGCCCCTACTTCCTCCACAGCAGATCCTATTTCTCATCCTCTCTCCCTGTCTTTGTTCCAGTCTTTCCAGATGCCTGTAACCGATGTTTAAGCACAACACAACTGTCATGGCCCGCTTCTTTTTGATCTATTTATCTATGTTTTCTTTTTTGACCAGATGGGTTAATTTCTTGTTCAATGTAGTGAAGTTTAGTATTTCCCCATTTACAAATGGGGAAATTTTTACTTATTTTTCTATTCTAAGGTTATAGTTAGATTTAAAATGTCTTTATTTTTTTTCCAATAATTGCAGTAGTTCATCATTTGGAATTCTGTTTTATCTTACATTATGACTCTTCCTTTTCTGTTTTGTTTTGTGCAACCAATATTTCTGTTCTAAGGATTAACTCTGTCCGTCAGCGCTGTGGCACCTGATGAAACAATTGCGTCACATAGGCTGAGTCAGCCAGTGTTTTCTTCCACCTCAGATGGTGACAAGAAAACCTTCAAAAAAAAGAAAGTGAACCAGTTATTTAAAACAATGGTAAGTTCTGTGTGTTTGTGGGGAAAAAAGGAAAGTGTTATCTCTTTAAAAATTCTGTGCTCTGAAAATGAAGTCATTTTAAAATACCATAAGATCAAAAGTCTAACTTTTTCGTTTTACTTTTTTTTTTTTTTTGGTCTCTTCTCTTGTCAGAGAGGAGGGGAAGCTCTATGGGGAAGCAAAAGTTTCCCTCTGGCTGTGCTTTCTGGGGCACAGATGTACATCTGTGTGGGTGTTGAAAAGGCAGGCTCAGATGTGCAGTTCTGCGTCTGTCCCACAAGAGGTCTCATTTGACCCGCTCATTTTTTCTGATTCTATTATATAACGTTTATTAACAAAGTAGGAAAGCAATTATTTCTTGTCCAATTTAATTACATTGGGCAGTTAGCACTCGCCTCAGAGTAAGGGAAGAATAGTGTATGTGGCAAAATGTGCCCGATTTGAGTCCATTTCTGATGTCAGAGATGCGTCTTGGAAAGGAGAAATTAGCTTACGCTGGAGTCCTTAGTATTGCTTAGAACAGGTTTCTTTCCTTGAAAGCAGGAAACCTTTTACTGATCTCTGTGGAAATGTCACAAAATTAAAACTATTGACTTTAGCGCAGTGTTTGAAAGCAAAAATGTATATTCAGTACAGATATTAGCATTCTGAAATTTTACGTTTTTCCTATTTTTTCAGCTATTGGGAGGATAACATTTAATGCCTGAGCATTCTGTGACACTGTGTATGCGTCATGTCACATGTCAACTCTGATCTTTCAAAGCAAGGGTCGATTTGGGGGGGGGTTGCTCTCTTTTTGGTGGTGAATAGGTGCCATTTTAATCCATTGGTTTCTGCAGTCTTTTAGAAAATATAGATAGTGCCTCCAGGGACCACAGAGCAACATGTAAGAAAATCTGCATTTAGGTGTGTTCATAATCTTTTTTTTTTTTTTTTGGTAGGAACAAGAATAACCTATTAATTTGAAGTCTGCAGGATTTCACTTACATTCAATTTATCACATACTTGTTCTTTTAAGACTGAGGAGTAACACCTTTTCAGTCTGATCTCATCCACTCACATTTAAACCTAAACAGCATATAAAATAAGGACAAAATATCCTCTTTTACACATCTGAAAAAGGACTGAATGAGGCCAAAAATGCATATGTATAACACTTTCACAGCATGATTGGAGTCATGTGGGCAGGTTTAAAAACAGGTTTATGGTTTTGCAGGACAGAGACATGAAATCAGAATACCCAGGATTTGGTCAATGTCGTCTTTTTTTTCTCTAGCCCCAGCCTAAAGCCACAAGCTAGAAATCAATGTACATCCAAGTGAATCTGGTGCATTCTGTTCCTCTTGTTTTGCAGCGCATTTCCAAAGTTCTAGAAGATGGAAGACAGTCTGTGGAGCAGCATTTCAAATCTTCATCTACAGATCTGTAACTCATTCTCTTACAAGACCACCAAAAATACTTATATATCCTGTTTTAGACCACTATCTACTCTAAAGAAAGGCACTGATAACAACTGTGGCTAATAGACAATGCAAAAAATGATACTCATTGGCTCTGATAAGTTACTTGTGGTATAGATATAGGAATAAAATTTGAGAAAATACTACAGGATGTGCCCACCAGGATATGGAACAGAAGTTTATTAAGCCTCTGGTTGTACAGGTCAAAGGGCATTGTGTGTTCCCTGGTAGCAAAACTTGTTCCTGGGAAGAAAGATGTATTAAAAGGTTGTGTGCAACACTTGCTGTGTAATATAAGTTAGACCCTGTTCTTTTCAAAGACCATAGAAGTTATAGTTTTGTGGAGCTTGTACAGACACACTCCAGCTATCTTTAAACTGTTGCTGGCAGTGTAGTCAAGGCAACAGATGGCTCAGCACCAAAGAGCCACTGACAATTTAATCTGTGGCTGTATTTGGATTTACAGTCCTCAGATCCCTCTGCTGCTCCCACCACACTGTTCTGTATCCTTCATCTTTCTCAGGCTAATGTCCATGAGTGTGACATCTTATTGCCTGAGTTACTTTCAGAACAGCGGCTGTTGTGTTGAAAACGTTTGCCAAAGTTTATTTACACATGTACAAATTGCTATTACATCAAGCAGTATGATAAACAAAAGCTGCATTTTCTGCTGTTCATAAATAAAATGTTAAAAAATGATTTTATTTGCCTTGAACATTTCTCCTTGAAATCTCTAGGTGTCATCGTATGTAAGGTAATAGCTTCTTACTTGACAGCAAATCGAATTCTACAAGTTCAAGACTTCTGCTTTCCAGATTGATTTTCTGTGTCTCTCTGACTCCTGAGGTAGAGCTGGAATATAATGCCTTATTGGTGTGAAGCTAGACAGCAGTACAGGTCAGCACTTCAGGGCTTTTTTATAAACTGTCGGTTCTTTCTAGAGGCAAGTATATTACCCAAATAAAACGTTTCTAAAAGGTGAATAATTGATTTCCATCACTCACCCCTTTGTATTTCAGACACCTAGAGAGGTTTATGTTCATTAAATAAAATATGACCAGGTATAGTGTTGTGGACGGGAAAGACTGGCCCTGTTTCCATTTATATGGGTACGGGAAAGGCCAAAAGGTTAAAATTGTTCCTTACTGAGTGGTTAAATCAATAGAAAGACGTCTCAAGTTTGTTCTGAGGCTAACTATTGCTCTAAACATTTTTTTTTTCAGCATGAATCATATATTTAATGAATTTAGTCTCTCTTTGCAAGTTGTCAGTGTGAAGCAGTTTTCCCAAGAAATAATTAGCAATTGTTTTCTGTGAGAAGTTTGAAATATTTGCTATTGGAACTAATACTGTGCCAAGAAATACTTCTCACTAGAATAACCATGGAGGGCAAAACAAAATGGGTCTAGTTTTAACACTACCTGCAGTGTTTGTTGGCATGGATACTGACAGGCTTGGTTTTAATTGCTTTTCACAGCAACTTGATACTCTTTTTGAGGAAGCACAGAGGAAGAACTAGGCTTGTCTAGAAAAACTCCCTTGTTTTGATAGAGTAGGTTATCTGTGAGTGGGAGAAAGTGAAAGGTTGAGGGGTGCATATATTTAACATCTTGCTAACCTGGGGGAAGAGGAAGGAGGGCACTCAGGGTGCCCTTCAGTGTTATTTGGAGATACATTGAAGAAATATTGCTATCATAAAATTACAAGTATTTTAAAAGAAAAGGTTTGGTTCTGCTGTGAGTAAGTAAGAGAATGATTTAGTACCTCTTTATTCATTGTTAAGATGACCTGTTAAAGGTTATCTTTTGCTTATTGTGTCTTGCGGCTGTTTTTATATGAGAGTGGAATAAAAGAGTTTTAGTTCAAGCTGTCATTATAAACTATAATTGAAGTAGTGTGATTCAAAATTAAAAAGTACAAAGAATGGAAGAGAAGGAAAAGCCCAGAAACAAGTATCAGGGAGGCAGGTGCACAGTGTCCAAAGGAAGCTTGGTGTTGCGTGTTCAGCTAGTGGTTCAAGATTCATGCTTGTGTTTTGCTCAGGTTTTAGTATAATGTTTGATGAAGAGCTTAGATTTGCACTTAATTTACCAAATATCAGCAAAAATTGTATTAGTTGTCCCACATCACAGATTGTTCTCTTCTTGCCAGCTCAGTTTTGGATCTGTTTCAAGCCTGAAATCATGTAAATCAACTCTCAGCAGAAAAGCAAAATTAACTAAGAAGAAATAACTGCCAAAAACACTGGCACGCATGAAACTGGAATTTTAAGGATGTTTGCACGACAGTCTCCAGCCATTCACATGTTTCCAGAAACTGTGAACATTTAAACAACATGACACGAAGAACAAGTAATGCTCTGGGATAATCGAGTGCAAGTATGGCAGTCTGGCAATATCTGTCTAAAAATGTAAATCAGCACTGATTATTGTCATTTCTGTCACAAACTGAACGAGCCTTTAGTTCACGGATGCAGAGGAAGATCTACTCAGGTGGTACAGAGCCTATGTGTGCATTTGAGGTGAAGCACAGCAGGGTTTTACTCCAGGGAAGGGTCAGGCCTTGGCTGCTGTCCCTGGGCATTAAAGCAGCAGAGGTGGCTTCCCCAGTCATCTGCCTAGTCCCACCACCTCTCACCAGGCAAGGTCAGAAAAGCATTTCTGGACACAACGTTTTCATGTGCTTTCTGTACCAGAGCGTATTTCACTTATCTGAGACTTTTTTCAAATAGTCTGGGCAGTAGCAGTCTGGCTTTCTGCATTGCATGGTGCTAAGCTAATAACTGAGTCCTGTGAGTCTGTAAAAAAAAAAAAATCAGTGGTTTCACATGGAGTAGGAAAGACTGACTGTACAATTAAGGTTTTGTGCGCTGACCTGTAGAAAGCTGCTTCACTGCAACAGTGTGAGATGTGTTTAAGCTGCCTGCTGTCTGCTCTGTGAGCTAGATGTCTGAATGTAGACAGAGGCCACAGGGCTGGTAGAGTGCAGCGCTACAGTAACGGGTCTAGCTCCAGAAGAGCTGCTTTGTCCACGCAGCATAAGATCTGCTCACAGACAGCAAGTGTTTGCATTCTGCTACATCAAGTTATTCGGGAGTATTCTTTAACAAACCTGGGTATCCAGCCTGCCTTTGTTTGTGCTGTGTCATGATACTGTCCGAGTCTTCATTATGAAATTATTACTTAAGTATTCATTGTTGGGGGAAGCTCTTAAAATTTCAATAATCATTAGCTGATGTGAGCTATAGGAAAGTGTTCAGAGTATAAGTCGGTAAGGATCAAGTTTCTGAGCAGGAAGGAGATTTGACAGACCTTAGGAACACATTGTGTTCTTCAACTGAGAATTGATGTGATAGACCTGTGCATTTGTTGCAGGTCCTGCTTGACATAGACCTGTTTATCTGTATCACATGCAGTCTTTAATCTTTTTTATTAGACAATGGAAATTGTGGGTGAGTGGAAGCATAGAATGGTTTGGGTTGGAAAAAACCTTATCCTCTAGTTTCAGCCCCCAGTGGGGGTGATCAGTGCCATACTGGTTATTCTGTTTGAAGTCCACAGCCACATTAAGCATCACTGGATATTTGTTTTCATTTTCCTTGTTGACAGTGTTTTGTCTGGCTTTTTCTCTGGTTCTCAGATTTGTTTCACCAAGTCCTTGACCTGTTTTAAAGACTCATTAAGGCAGGATTCTCACTGTCTGTCTTGGGATACCATGCAGTCTTGCGTGGGAGAGAAAGAGCTTTGAATTTCTTCATAAATTCACAAGTGCAGAATTTAAAATTAGCAACTTTATCCTTTTCTAGCCTATTTGTAGTTGATGGAAGGTCACAACAAACAAGTTAAACCAACTCAGACCAGCATGTTAAACAAAAGGCTGTACAACACTGTGTAAGTGGATTTTCCTGGACACGTTACTAATGCACCACATGAGCAGTAGCCATAGTAATTGAGAGTCAGGAATGTGTCCTATTTCACCATGTGTAAAGTGAAGGAACCTTGTGCTATCCTGGTCTCTGAAGAACAGAGCTCATACAATTGACATGGTGGACTATTCTGATTTCCATATGGAGATGCCGAGGCAGTTTGCTCCCATGATAGCTAATACAAGGAAGCCGTGATAGAATAACAGTGGAATATTTTTCTCCATCTGGGAGGACATCAAGTAGTCAGAGTGGTGATGAGAAGTTTTGAGCACAAGTTACTATATTCTATTCTGTGTTTGCAGGTAGCAGCCCTTTTACTGTAAAAACTGCCTGAAGAGCCAATTCCTAACCTGAACTGGCAAAAAGCAATAAACCTGTGCCAGGCACTTCTTCACAGCTCTTAGAAAGGAAGGGAATGGATAGACGGGTTAATGCTTTTGTGTCCCATTACTAAAGTTACTGAAATTTCAACCACAAAACGGATTCAGAGATTGAGCTGCTTTTTAACACACTTACTATTCACGGCTTTTGTTGTTTGGCTGTTTTGCTGCTTGCTTCATTGCTAGTGGCAGTGATGGAGCAGACTCTTTCATTCCAAGTGAATTGAAGGTATCTACAGGGAATCCCATTGGATGAATGATGATGGGAAACCACTGAGAAAATGTACACAGATGATTTGACTTGATCAGTTTGAATACAAAGTCTCATAGTAATTTAACAACCGATGGCTGGTAGATTACACAGTACAATACATACCCAGAGTCATAATGGGATTTTACATTGATTACACTAATAAGCATAGATTTCTGCTTTGGACTAGGATAAATCCATAATTACTTATTGTACTTAGAACTATGCAGATTCTGAATCGAAGCTTCTCACTAATGTCACAATATTGCAGCTGCTGTATCATGTCTGGCTGGTTATCAGGGGTTTTTTTATTTCAGCCCAAGTAAGAGTAAGGGAAGCATCTTTGAAATCATGACTTAACTTAAATCACTACAAGCTTGGCAAGCTCCCAGGTAGGTCTGTTCCACCCTAATTGTGGGATGAGGGCACTTTTAAACAAGGAAAACTCTTAAATGTATTTAAGTTGTTTTTAAAATAGCAAGGTAGGACAGAAGATGATTTTGTTTGTCAGCTGAGGTGCAGGAGTTGTGTTTAAAGCCATCTAATCACATAATTCTCTGTGCTAACTTGCTCCATCGTTTGAAAGGATTTCAGCTTAGCTATCATGAGAAGAGAGAAAGACCATTTTTGTTCCGTCTTCCCTGCAGTGTTATTTAATAGATGAAACGTTTATCCCAGAGATTCCTTTTTTCCAAGGAATATGGAAGTCTCCATAAAAAAAGCTTGCAGCCATCTCCTATCCTGTATGCTTTGGAGTAGGTGCTAGTATTCTAGTATTTACTTATGTTTCCCTCCCAGAACTGAATTCCTACTTGCTCTAAGGCATTCAAGGTCCTTCTTAGAGGGAACATTGAGCAACAGGGGCTGCCCTCAGTTGTAAGGACTTCAGCATTGTCATATTTACTGCTGAGTAGTTGTTCTTTATTGGCTCAGTCTTTCTATTCTGATTTCTATTCTGATTTGCCGTCATGATGCAATGCGTGCTAAACATTAACACTGGAAAGGAATAGTTGCTCTGCAAACAAACCTCAGGTGGGCCATGGTTTTCATAAACTTTAAAATGTTAGATCAATTTAATAATGGTTTTCAAGTGAGGACAGTTTGATCTTTCTGGTTTTTGATAGAATGATCCCTTTTCAGTGTAGTTTTTTTGTCTTCCAGGATAGCAGAAAGCTCCTCTGTGCCATGAGTGATCTTCCATATGGCTGACCCTAGAATGAGACAGCCACTGTGTCTGTGCTGTAACAAATAAGAGCTCCTGTGTTAATGATTTTTTTAATGAGTATTAGTATGTGCTGCAGCTCCATATGCTCCGTTAATTCAGCCTGCGTTTACTAACAGATTGATGTGAGAGGCGTGAATCATCTCTCATTCACAGTTAACATTTCTTAGGCCTTCCCATTAACAGGAATTAGTTCAGCTGATGGTAGGTGGCTGTTCGTGGTGTTACAGTGGGTTTACCTGGTGATTGATTCAGAAGGGGCAGAAAAGGTGATGGGGATCAGGAGACAGTGAAGGTATCAATGCCCTCAGTTGTCAGGGCAGCAACCAGGAAAAAGCGACTTATCCAGGTGAAGTAGTAGGAATCTTCTTGGAACTAGAAAAAGTGCCAAAAACCTCCATGTTTGCTTGTACATTTTTATACATAAGACAACAGCCCTGGGTAGAATTGCTTTAGATTCAGCTCTTTCAGCCAGGAATATAGTGCAATAAAGCATGTTATGGCTGGATACCCGGATTCTACAAATACTGAGGAATGTTAAGTCTTTCCTGCATGACGTCAGATGCTTTGACACGCTCAGTGGAACTAATGCACAGTGCCTGAATTTGTAGAATCTAATAACTGCATTTAGACTTCTTTCACAAGACAAGAAAACAATACCATTGGAGATCAGTACTGGAAAATAAAAGATCAAAGGAAACACATGTAAAAGAAAAACATAAGTCTCTGTTCTGCACAGAATTTCAAAGCAAGTGAAGGATTCTAATATGAAAAAAAGTTTAAAATGTTTACATATACCATTGGTTACTTTTATAGTTCCCAGAATTACAAATCGAGATCTGTGTAACATTGCTGAGGGGACAGTGATCATACCAGTATACAGACTTGTTACTGATTTATCTCTAGGACAGATCCCGACTAATTTGATACATTTTCAAAAACTGTCACTAGAGGGAGATAAGTAGTTGCAATACTTGGTCCATATACTAGAAGTCAAACTGTTGATCTGTCTACCCAGATACCGGGAAAACCAAAGTGGAGCAACTGGAAGTGCAAGAATTATTAACACTGTAAATCAGCCTATTCACAAGTTACATGATCTTAGTTTACTGCAGTGAAACCTTGGTTACGTTAAAATAACCTTAAGTTTATCTATGACTGGGTGTGTCCATAGAGTTGTTCACTGCATGTAGTTGTACCAATTCACTTAACAGTTTTAATTGCTAATTTTCACCAAGTGTTTTGTGTTTGCAAGTATCAAAGGGTGTAGAACACTGAAGATTAAAAAAAAAAAAGTTGTTTTCTGAAAAACCCTTATTTCTAAAATGTCTTTTCAATAAGATCTCCATTTAAACTGTGGGGTGGGAGGAGCTGGTTTATCCATTCCAGCAAATGCCTTGATGCTGAAATCTGACAGAAGCAGAAGTATTAGCACGTTACTGTTTTTTCTTTGTAGAAATCCTGTTGTGCATCTCATTGAAATTCCCAGGAATTTAAACTTCGAGAGGTTTTGGAAAGGCTGATAGATTAATATCATTGGTAGACCCAATTAATGTTCATACAACACCTCATTTTATTTTAGCAGCATTTCTTTCTAGTATAAACAAACATTTAATGGCAAGAATAAGCAGATAATCTGAATCAGGCAGCTGTTTGAAAGCTGGTAGCAGCAGTGAGGTTGTCAAAGTGAGAGTGATTGAAGTATCTATATTTGTACTGATTTCCTGTAATTGAGAGATGCCTCATTCTAACATGAGAGGAATTTATTGCAGGATGTCCCCATGTCTGGTTTAGACTTGAGGTATCCTTCTGTTGTAGGGCTGAGCATGTCTGTGTGTCCTACTGCAGCAGATCCCATGGGAGCCATAGGCAGCCAAACAGAAGCTATGGATTCTTGCCTGCCTATGGCCAGTCACGACTAATATATGAGTCAGGGGACACCTGATCCCCTCTACCATGTTACATGTTGGTAAGATGGTGGAAGGCCTTTGTGGAAGCAGCAGATATGACTACTTTCATTATCATAGTTCTCATGGTCAGAGAGCAGTTACTAGCCCTTATAAGGTTTTACAGTATTCTAAAAACCCAGTTATAAAGTTGCTTTACAAATCCCCAGTAGTTTTGTTCTGAAAGACTTTAAAAGTCTCAGGGTATTCTAGCATTGCAGTATTCATGGCACAGATCCCAGTGACACTGTCTTTTCCATTAATTTAATGTTCAATCTATATTTCTAGAAATAAAGCTCAGTTGCCTTGTTTTGCAATACTTTTACATTTCCTGTGCTTTTGTAATGACCTTGAGATGACATTACTTTGCTTGCTACACCTTGTTTCTTCTGATGGTGTGGTTTATTTTGTGCATACTCCAGCCAGATGATTATTGGAATAAGAAATGAAGACTTCTACAAGTAATCTATTAGACAACCAAGAATATAGATAATTTATCATTATGTGAAAATGTCGTATCGATGGATGCTGAACTGTTTCTGGATTCAGTGTGTGAATTGTTTGAAGCAAGGTGGGTTGCTTGTTATACTGAGTTGTAGATGAACTCTTCCCTTTTATAAACAGTTTTTCGCTCTTCTTTGTGACCACATGGATAGCTTGCGTGAACTTTTCTTGAGCAAGGTGTTAAACTGTTCTAATAAACCATGACTGGGGTTATACACAATGTTAACAGAGCAGCCTGAAGCTTCGCGTTCATTCAAGACAGATCTCTGCAGCATGGGATTATCTGGCAATAGTTATCATCATCTGGGCCAAGTGTAAACAAATCAATTTAATCTCTGACTGATTAGCTGAAGTACAGAATGCAGACTGCTTTATGGCGGCTACATGAGGTACAAATGACATGCAGCATGGTAAAAGGTTTGCCAGGATGAAGCTACCACTGCAAAATTGTGAACCTGTTTGAGCCGTTGGAGTGGGTTTGCACTGTGTTGTGTTTTGCATCATGCAGGCCTGGTGCTTTTGATCTAAGCTCTCTAAAACTGTCACATTGTGAGACAATGTGGTGACCTAAAGATGCTTGTGAGGCTAGCAGGTATCATGTTTTATTTTGCTTTATCGTTTCAAAAGACGGTAGATAGGAATATCCCAGCCAAAAAAAATTACAAAAGGGTGCAGAGTGTTCCCCATATGACTCTCTGTCTTTTGACCCTTGTGCTTTTGCTTCCTACTGTGTGCTGTTGTGTACGTGCTTCTCCCAAGTCACTTGCGTTTCTAAAATGCTGAGGGTTATTTTGGAGCGTAGGTGCAAATGCTGAGGAATCCCAGCTTTAATGACATTTGTTTGAACGTTTCATAACCCAAGATTTCAGACAATTCTGCTTTCCCCTGAAAAAGGGTTATCAGTATTAAGAAATATTACTGTAGGCTGGAGTAGAGGGATACATAGGAGCTGACCTAAAAAGTTTACGGAGAACAACAGTTCTGCAGGGGCTTGGCCTCAATCTTCCAGAGTTTGGAGCTTCCCTTGAGAAACTGAGAGGAGCACATATTAGTGTAAAGCAAGAGCTGACAACAGTCTTTGGTTTTACAATAATCTGTGGTTGATCAGGATTCCGATTGGTAGAGACATGCGCTCAGGGCTCTACAGTACTGCACTGCAGTAAAACAAAATGTTCAAAACATGATGCGCCCTGCCTACAAGGACCTCACCCATCTGGAAGTAATGATCGCTGATCTATGACTCCAGCATCAGCCTCCATTTTATTTCTAGAGTTTTTCAGCCCTAAACATGATCTGTTAGCGTAGCTTGGTCAGCATATCACCTTTTCCCAGCCTCTTTATGTGGAAGCCTCATCGTTTTTCCTTTTCCTTTCTCCACATCTGGGATTGCCAATTTCTCCTTCCTGCCCTGCAAAGAACAGGAGTTGCAGCGGGGAGGACCCCAGGGCAGTATTCCTGGTTGGCCTCAATTAACTCCAGTTCTGGCCAGCCCTGCTCAGCAACCGCAGCCTGAGCAAAGTTTATTCTTTCATTGCTGCCTTTTGCTTGCGCATGAGCATCTGCACCAGAAGTGCTACACAGGGACATGTAACTCAGGGCTTCTCCAGCAGCAAGATGTGCCCCTAGTGCTGAACAAGTACCTTTTTTACTGGCATTCTTTGTGCTCTAATCTGAGTAAGTCCAACCCAGTCAGTTGGAAGGAAACTGTTGCTGATAGGATCGTGTCTCTGCTAGAAGCTGTGCCAGCACACACATGCCAGGGAGGGATCAGACCTTTGCACGTTCTTTCAGAGCTCCGTAGGCAGAAGTCTCCAGTTGTCTTTGTACTTCTAAAAGCAGTCTTTGCCATTCTTTACCTCAGTCCCTGCTTCACTTTGTTCTGTGTGATACTTAGCTCAGATGTCACATCAAGGTAGGTCTAGTAGTAACATGTATTCTCAGGCAGCTGCAGAGCACAGCCAGGGGCTGACCTTCCTGAAATGCACTGCACCAGAACTTCATCAAGATGGATTTGCGGAGGACATTTTACAACCTTCATTAGTCTCTGGTTGCAGAAGTAATATTTTTTTTCCTTTGTAAAGCTTGGCATATTTCCAAAGCATGTGTTCACTCAGCACCCACTTCAGTGTATTTTAACTGTAACTATGCATGCAGAGCACCTCAGGGAATAAGTATTTAGATGCCATTCATTCAAGTGCACCATGCATTGAGCTGAATTTTTACTTCTTGGAATAAACAAACCCTGAGCAGTAATAAATTTGCAAGTTTTTCCTTGTTTTCAGGAGTTGTTGGTTGGTTTGTTTGTTTGTTTGTTTTGCAGATATGTAACTTGTTGAGAAGATCAAGTATTAAGTTTTCTTTTCATACTGTATTCTGGGTCCTAGTCCATTGTAAAAGTGATTCCTGGTTGCACTCATTTGAGCATTTCTTAAACAGTTTGTTCCATTGACTCGTCTGTAAATAATGTGGGTTTTTGTTAGGAATATTTGTATGATTAATATTCACAGGACTACAGATACACTTTTGAAATATATCTATGTGCTAGTAAGTTAATTATGAAGCTGTAGACAATATTGCTCAAACAGCTTTTTGCATGTTTGTGATTCAGATTCTTACAGAGAAAAAAATAATAGCTTTCGTGAGGAGGGAGGTACTCGCATTGTTATTTCCTGAAAAATGAATAATAATAATTTGGTTTTTTGTCCAAGTCACCTCTTGCATAGCAGTTGTCACTTAGAAAATAACCCACCCCAGTATGTTCCGCTTAACTTTTGTCTGTTTACTGTGTATCTCTTCACAGGCTGGTTAGTATTTACAAGCTCTGAGCTCTCAATCTCTCCAAATGAGATAGCTACTTGTTTGCATGTAGTTGTAGTACAAATGATTTTATGGGCGGTGGCAGCATGTATGTTTTAAATAACAGCTGCAGAGATGCATTTCTGGTCTGGCAAATTGGCTAGCTTTGTCACGCTGGACTCTGTATTTCAGTTGTATTTGCAGTGGAATTTTTTTCTTACCTTTCAGAGCAACTACAATATGAATATGACACTGGTGAATCACTAATGCTTAGGAAGGGGGAAATCTTGGTGCTGCTGCAGCACAAAAGATTTAGTAAATTGATGGATGTGTAACAAAGCAAAAAGTCTTTGGTAAAGCCAGGAATTCAAATCGAAAGTCAAAACTCAGGTTTCTGCAGAAATTATGGGACTAGAGCCATCTTAAAGGCTGTGTCATACCAGGACATACGTTAATTGCATGGGTTACTAAGGCTGAGTCAAGCTCCAAATGTATGTGCCTTAAACTTAATAAAAATATGCAAATATCACTTCTGAAGGGATCTGCAACTGCGCTTTTATCTACCATGCAGTCTTTCCTGCAGTGGCAGAGCTGTAAGAGCTGTCCTCATTCTGAGACAGGTGTTGGTGAGATTGCAACTCTGCTTTTTCCTCCTTTGGAAGTGCAGGCTGCCATGCAAGGCAGTAAGCATTTTTCCAAGTCAGAAAAGGGCCAGAGGTTTTTCCTGGTTACTTAATTTTAAGGAATCAACTTCTGTCTGTATAGATATAAATGAAGTTACTGGAAATTAGCTGAAAAGATCTGTGCAGAAGGTTGCCTCTTTCCTGTTTGGAAATTCTGCTAAGAGGTTTTATGAGCCCTCTGCCCAGTCCTGCAGCAAAGAGGAAGCAGCAAATAATGATTTCCCATCTCAGTTCACCAATTTAAGCTCTGAAAAAAGGTTTGATGATTAAACTTGAATTTTTTTCTCACAAGATTAATCCTTACTCTAGGGAGTAATTCCATTAATATCAGTAAGATTACTCACGTGAGTAACCAGCTGCAGATTTTGCCTGTAGTACTGTGATTGCCTAGGGGGAAGTACAAGCAACTCTGCAATTAAAATTACAGAAAGGAGGTCTGACCTTTTCTTAAAAAAAAATTAGTGTGTATATATATACCTACTGTTTTACTGACAAGTGACAATGGCTTTTGCATTCTGAGGTGTTACTAGAAGCAGCACAAAATGGCTTTTCTTTAAAAAGAGAGACAGACCAATGCTAAGGCTTCCTTGTGAAAGGCAGAAAGAGGAGAATCTCTGATTAGGGGTTTTAACTTCAAGGAACTTTAGGCTTTCTTTATGTGCATCACATTAGTGGAAAATTCCTTCATTCATTTAAGAAGAGTTGTAACTTTCACGTTTGGTTGATGTGACATCAATGACTGGCTGGGACTGCCAGCATTCCAAATAGGATATCATCCTCATCTGCAGCCACTCAGGGCTGTGGGGTGGAGCCTGCAGCAGAAGCTGAACATTTACAGGTGCATAAGTAGGGAAGGGCACAGGTGATGCACCTGTCCCGGGGAAGGAGCACTAGCGCAGGTGTGTCACAGCATACTAGCTGCCTCTGTGAGAGCATGAGCTCCTTTGATCCACACACACACTCTCCACCACGCTGCAGTCCACAATTTCCAAGTATTGGACAAGAACCTCCAGAGATGAGTATCTACTATGAGAACTTTTTCCATCCGCAGAACATCCCTAGTCCACAGCGACCGAGCACCTTTGAGACAACAGATTACAATGCCACTCCCAATCCTTACCTCTGGCTAAACGGACCTTCCATTACCCCACCACCATATCTTCCAGGATCCAATGCCAGTCCCTTCATTCCTCAGTCTTATGGGATGCAAAGGCAGCTCTTGCCTAATATGCATGGCTTGGGAGGCACTGACCTTGGCTGGCTTCCTCTACCTTCACAAGAAGAGCTTATGAAGTTGGTTAGACCACCTTACTCCTACTCTGCGCTTATTGCCATGGCTATCCATGGAGCACCTGAAAAGAGGCTGACTCTCAGTCAGATCTACCAGTATGTGGCTGACAACTTCCCGTTTTATAACAAAAGCAAAGCTGGCTGGCAGAACTCCATACGCCATAACTTGTCTCTCAACGACTGCTTCAAGAAGGTGCCCCGAGATGAAGATGATCCAGGTATATTTCTTTTTCCCCTCTTTTTTTCCCTCCTCTAATTACAGTTGATAAATTTGAAAACACCTAATACATTGTAAAGAGACATAATAGCCTAGATATAGGACACACACACTATAGCTCCTCTGTTTTCGTAGACCTGAACTAGAAGGCAGCTATGCATAGTTGAGGTCTGAATTGGTGTTGCTATTAAATCTCTGCAAGGAAGGCAATTCTTTGAGAACGGATCGGTGTGCTGAGCATGAAGCTCAGCAAGCAAGCACAGGAGTGGTCTGACAAGTCGCATTCAAAACCCATGTGGTCTAATGCATATGATTTACATCAAACTTGACTGGGAATTAAGGGAAAGGGGATAAGGCAGATTCAGAGTTGTCAAAGCAATCCAGTAGCTTTTGGGAGTCAGCAATAATTAAGAGGAGAACAGGGTGCTTTTATTTTGTGTGCTTCAAATAGTGTTTTGCTTGGAATCACACCTCTGCTGTTTCCAACCTGTCAGATTGTTACTTTATTGTTTTCTAGCAATAGCTGTTAAGAAACCATTCAATGATGCTGCCACAGAGGGCAAAAAATCTGGTTCTATCTCGTTAGAAACCCAGCCTGCCCCACTGAATCTGGAGCAGCAGCACAGTATGGGATGTGATTGCTCTCTGCTGTAAATGCAGGGGACCAGCTATATACCGAAAACTTCCTTCCCTCACCACGAAAACAAACCAAAAAGCCTTCCCAGTGGCTTCATTTGCAGTTTGTACCTATTTCAGGGCTAGAGGATACAGCCCAGAACTTTACACTTTGTTCTGAATTCAACAGACTTCTGCTTTTGTGTGATTAAAAAATACAGATGTTCTTTGCTCATGCAATTGTTCTGTTTCTGTGAAACAAGAGAAACGTCATAAAGCCCTGAACGACTGCTCTTTGCTGTCTGTGTGTGTATTTTTTAAACTGAAACTGTGCTTTTGTCCCCTTTAACAGGAAAAGGGAATTACTGGACTCTGGACCCGAACTGTGAAAAGATGTTTGACAATGGAAACTTTCGCAGGAAGAGGAAAAGGAAGTCTGATGTTGGGGCAAGTGCTGCCACTCTTGTATCTGAGAAATCAGAGGATAGTTCCCTGACTGGCAGCCCCAAAGCTGCAGAGCATCAGGAGATCTTGGAAAACTCATCACCTGGGACTGACAATTCACCTGAGAAGGGATCTCCACCTCCATCTTCCAGTAGCCCATGCCTCAGTAACTTTCTCTCCAGCATGACTGCGTATGTTAATGGCTCTAACTCAGGGAGCCGCTCGGTGCCTTTGGGACTCAACTCTGAACCCATTGACAAAATGGGACAGAATATGGTAGGCTTTAATTCCTACTCTCCACACTCTAATATCCCCAGTCATAGTGTGGGAGAGTGGTCCAATTCTATGCCTTCCAGCCACTTAGGCTACAGCAGCTCTGTGCTCAACCAGTTTAACACCCATTTTTACAACAGTATCAGCACAAACAACACGCTGTATTCCAGGGAAGGAACAGAGCTTTAAATGAAGGATTCTAAGACACCAAAGTATAGCTATTCGTAAGAGGAAGTGGTCTATGGGCAGATGATTAGCATTAGCCTGTTGTCTCTGGGACCCACACTGCATCCTGCCTTCTGACAGCCACAAACTTGTTACTCATTATACTTTTTCAAGTCACAAATACTCCGCATTCAGCAGCTCCACATTAAAAATCAGGGATCGTAACAGCAAGAGCAGTGAAGAGTTCTCCTGAGGCACTGCTTATGTTGCTGCCAACTACGGTCCTCTGCAGACATCCTTGAGAAGTTACTGTTTGCCTTAGCCAGGAAGCTTTTTCTGGTGTGGTAATAACAGGGCTATGCTTTTGAAGTGCTAATGGCAATGTGGTTGTATCTGCAGATATCCCCTCTTGCTGGTACAGGTGCCTGTACTAGACACGCTTAACAAGTTCTTTGGCCAAAGCTATTCGGAGACACTGAAGGATATCTAATAAAAACTGCTGTATAGTGAGTAACAACCAACACTTGAATGGTGAGTGCTATATTTGGGTTCCTCTCATACTAGTGCATGCAGTGTCTAAATTTTGGTCCCCTTTCCAGCCCAAGGGGAATATGGCTGTGAAGCAAGCAAGCACCATCATGGACACAACATTTTAAAACAGTCATTTTAAAACCGAAGGGAAGTATAACAAAACTTAATTGTCTTCTGCTAGTGCAGTTGGATCTTTGTTTTCAATTCTAATTACAGGGTGGTTTGGTTTTTTTTTTTTGCCTTACACTTGCAAATCTATTCACATAAGGAAAACAGGATCTGTCGTGAATAGATATATAAAATGTTGTTCTGTCTTAACATTCTACATGAATCATTTCTACTGAGCAAAGAATTTGGTTATAGAGGGGGGATGCTGAGGGAAGAAGAAAAGGGAAGTAGAAGTTTAACTGTCTCCAAGTTTCAATTCCAAAGGCTGGATCTTTCAAATTATCAGCTGCAGATATTGCAAAATTCCCTGTACTGTATTTTTTGTTTTGTTTTGTAAAAGTCTGTGCTGTCTGTCCATCTGTAAATATGAGAAATAATGCTTATTTTTCCTACACTCTATCGTAGCCATAAACTACATTTCAAAATATATATGAAGTCTTTTCAAGCCAGGACTTGAATCAAGTTCTACATTCATGTAGAGGATAATCTGAAACTGGATAGTGTGCAGCATGTATAGACAGCAAGATTAACTGTTCACATCTGGGCACTGACCAGACCTTTGGAATGATAGAGAACGTACTAATGCATTGTAATAGGTACCATTTTGTCTTGATTTTTTTTTTTTTTAACTCTACATGGGCATCGTTTTGTTACGGGTCACCTCAGAAGCATTTTTAATAAAGACTTTGTATAGAAAAGTGTGTACCTCTATGTATGTATTATACTACTTCTTTCTTTAAATGTCTCCTTAATAGTTTGAGTTGTGCAATTTTCGAGAGGAAAGAGCAGTACAATAGTCACAGGAGGTAAGAGACTGAGCGTATGTCTAGGCAATCCAAATTTGCATGCCTGAGGAATATAATTGGTGGCTATTATGCAAAATACAATCACTAAATAAAAATAATCCTTTAGAGTTTCCCAGCTGGAGCTAAGTGGTGCCGATCATTTAAAATTTCAGAAGCCAGACTGTATGTTCACATGCTTTGCATTCTATTTTTTTTTTATTTCTCTGTTTAAACTTTTTCACTATTAAGAGTGCTCTGATTATTCATAGTTTTATACCCACTGTGATAAGTTCTTACTTGAGAGTTGAAACCTACCTACACTGCTAATAGTGTTGCTTCAGAAAAAATTGAAATCACGCTCTGGTGGTGTCCTTCTCCATGACTCTAATGTTCTCTGAAGTCAGGCACATGCAGACGCCTGAGCTGTAACTGCTACCCTCGGAATTTTACAGCCCTTCCCAGAATCTCAGCCCAGTAGGTGGGCCATAGTGTGCTCTGCAACTCAACAGCTAGCAGCATTTGTTACAGAGAGACTTCCTCATTGACAGTTGAGAAATGCAGCCAGTGCTATTATGTCTTGGATTCAGCAGACCTACAACAAATTGCTTAGAATTATAGTTCCTGTGGAGTATATAGTTCTCAAAACCAAGAGGAAATTGGTTTATTTGGTACTGAAATGGAAAATGGACTTATGGAGCAAATGTGTGGGAAAAATAAGGCGCTAAATAATTATGCTAAGAAGTAGAAAGCGACTCCTTTGTCATTCAGCATTTTGTTTCACTCTCCTATTTCCTACTCCCAGACGATGAAAGGTAATTCATATAAGTATGCAAGAGGACAAAAGTTTGCCTTCTTGCTTCCCAGATGCTGCCAAACCAATACCTCTTTTGGTTTCTGCGTCATGAGGAAGTGCTGCCAAAAAGCCAGCTCCTCACAGACAAAGGTAAGCTTTCCAGTGGGTCCTCTGACCACAGGGATTAACCAGCTCCCCTGCAGCCATTCCGCTGGCGTGACACATTGGCTCAGAGAAGTAAGCTGCTGTTCAAGGAGGAGTGGAATCATGATTGCATGCGATGTAATCTATTTCTCCTCAAAACAGAACTACTTTGTACCAAAACAAATTAGGAGCCCTCTTCTTCAGCTATATTTTTGTGTTTTTCAGAGAGAACTGGTTTAGATAACCTGCCATATTGATCCATTCCTGGAGCTACTGCACATCAGTCTAGCACCTACAGGGAAAGTTACCTCCTATTCTTACATGAGCAGCAGCACTGCTCTGTTGAAGGTAATGCTCCTATTCGTGTATTTTACCAATATGGTAAACATAAGGCTTTTTTTGGGAAAAGCACCTGGGGTTTAGGGGTGGGGTTTTGACTTTTTGTTGGTTTTAAGTATGCTGTTGAAGAAGCCATTAAATTGGGACCTGTAACTAGGAGACGTTGCTGATCTTTACAGACCTATGGTCTAATTTACAAACATACTGACTGATGCTGCGTGAAAGGAGTATTTTGGCTGTAAGAGTTCTGAGTAATTTTGTCTGTAAAGATTCTTCATTCATTATTTCATTCTTAGAGTGTATTTTGTGTTGAGATGCAGCTATCTTCACATGCCACTGTGGAAACTGTGTTCCATGACTCTGCAATTACTTGTTCCTGGGTTAAATGTTGAGTTAACTCTGGGTCAGAATAGGTTACTACTTGCTTTTCTTCTGCCATATTAAAACTGCAAACATCAGAAGCCTTCACTGGCAGGCAATGTGTCTTAACTAGATAAATGAGTAACAAGTTCCTACATATGTCTGAGGTATACTGCTGCTGAATCCCTGGGACAGCTTCACTGTCATTGACCTCGTTCGAAACACCTTCCCCAGGTTCTTATTCCACAGTTTGCTGGGTCTGCAGCAGTGGAGTCTATGACTCTTCAACCTTCTAGTATCAAGGATGGTGTTGAAACCCAAACCACGTTAGTGATTTAGGGCTTCACATCCCTGGGCAGCCAGGGATCCCTGGTACCACAGCCTCAGTATTGTTGCACCAAGTCATGGGATCAGTTGCAAACCACGGAGTCCTGTGATAGAAGGTGTTGCTTTAGCTGAAAACATGGAGCTTTCAGGGTCCTTTATGCCCCAGCAATCCAATTAGAGCCCCATCTACAACTCAAGAACTGGTGCTAAACCTGTAATGCTGTGAACAAAATGCTTTGTAATCAACAATTTTTCTTTAGGAAAAAAAAAAACCCAATCAGACAAAAAAATTCACTGCAAAATCTACAAGCAAAATGAAGCCCCAACAAGGTAACATAAATGTAAGACTTGCTGATCTGCCAAATCCGAACTCCTTCATTGATAATTTCAGGCAGCTCAGGAGGAGAGTACAGGGGGGCAACATTACATATGAAGTTTGCAGTAATGATGAGGTTCCAATGGAGAGCTGTTAGTGGTGAGATCTGCTAAATCTGTTGTTACAGTCCATGTGCAGGACATGTAATTAATCTGTATGGCAGTGTACTCTGTGCTTCGTATTTATTTTAAGGGCTAAGGTTGTTGTGAAGCTTTTTACTGCATTAGATGAAGTGATCAAAGGTCATTCTATGCTGTTGTTTACTTTATTAATAGTAGTGGTTTGTCTAGATTATGAATGCAGGTTTAATATTCACTTCGAAGCTGCTCCTTCACTGTCCTGGCTGCCTGGGAACTTTCTGCCACTCCTTGCCCCCTCCTGTAGGTGGTTACTGCGTTCGCATCCTGATAACTCTACCTGCACAAATGCTTAAGTAATCGTTTCTTTCTTTGATTCAGTTGGAGTAAGTCAGGCTCAGGAAAACTACTACTAAGACTTGCTAACATTAACCTAGATAGTTTGTGCTGAATCAGTTTTGGGGTGATGATGATGAGAGACTTGAGTGTGCAGATGTATCTTATGGTGTGACAGACTGCAGGGCTGGGGGACACAGCCTTCCCCATTTCATCAGTGGCAAGTGACAGCCAGCACACACTGCCCTGATTTGTGTTTAACTGTAAGGTTCTGGAATGCCTGACCTTCCAGATGATAAATTGCTGAGAGCTTAAATGTTAGTCGTTGTTCGAAGACGACACCAAGAAGTGTGGTGCCGGTATCTGTGAAGAAAAATCACATTCCAGTCCTGTCAGTATTTCCTTCTCCAGTAAATAGCAGTGGGGATTTTGCCAGATCCATTCAGAATTACAATCACTAATCTTTCTCTCTTGATGGGGTACATTATTAAGTTCTTCACTGTTCAGTAGCGTCAATAGTTTCTTTGTTGCTTCATGTAAAAAGATTCCCAGGTGAGGGAAGTGATGAACTTTTTCCCAGTAGGTTTGCCAGTTCATCATGCTGCCAGCTCATGGCACTTCACAGCAATCCTTAAAACTGTTTCCAGTGGGTCTTGGAAAGAGCTGACCCAGACCTATGGGAATTTTTGCTTACATTCCTACACCTCAGGGTATGTAAAGTGTGAACCAAGAGCCTGCTGTATGCTTCTCAGAACCTCTGACTTTTCCTACTTTGAGTGCTGACAATTGCAAGGATCTGTACTGCTGTAGTCCTGCAGGTATTGCTGTTAAGTACATTTCAGTTGGTACTTGCCGTGTGCTAGAACCCTTACAAGGCTGTCAGTAGCTGTACAGAAAGACACTGAAGTTTTTCTGAAGTTTTTCTTATTTACATTGTAGATCCAGTTGGTTGTAAGCACTTTCATCTACTCAACCCTCCCTGAGTGGACTTGCACGATATACTACCTGCTGATACCCTATGCAAATTCATTTTCCGAATACCTCTCTCAAATTAATTTTTGTGTGTCTTGTGTTGGCTAAACTGCAATACAAATTATGCTTGACCTCAGCTTGGGTTTGATTCTTTTTGAATCCTAGAAGCTCTCTTCTCTAAATCTCTTTGCAGCAAACTATGGTTTTACCCTTGTGCAGTATATGATACTGATTGCTCTTTAAGAAGCAAGGTGGGAAGTCAAGCCAGCTCTAGAAATAGCTAATCCTCATTTCTAACCTGCATGCGACTCATTTCCTATTTAAATTAATTGGTTAAAAGTTATTAATTGTTCCTTTGACAAAGATTCCTGATAAAATCTTCTCTCGTGGAGTCTTGCGAAGTACCACGGACTCCAGTTCCCCTCTATTTAAACTGCAAGTGGAGAGCTCAGCTCCTTGCCTATTTAAGTCAGCGCTGACTGATGCATCTCGCCCTGCAAAGTATGCCACCAACATGTGGGCATCAGAACCCCTCTTAATGCCCTTTGGCTTCAGAAGGCCTCAGCAGGTACGCAGTAGTTTGCTGGATTGGGGCCTAAGGCAGTGATTAATGGATGTATTGTTTTTCCAGATTTTCTTTTACAATTATATTTGAATATACCACTGTAAAATGCTTCCCTGGTCACTGATTTTTTTTCTCCTCTCAGAGAGGTAAACACCGTTTTTTGTCAGAAATGACCATCAGAGCAAAAATCAAACCTGTTGCTTGCTAAGTCTTTAACGAAATCTAGCATTGGAAATGATATGTGGAAATCAGATACTTAATTTTCTGTTTGTAGTAGCAGGACCTAAATTAATGGAGAGCTGAAGAATCTTTACAGGTCTCTAAAGTACTTGTGGGGTATAGGTGTGTGCAGCAGAGCATATTCATAGTCCTGTTGTACATTAATAAGATCCTATTTTTAACTTCTTTTGCACTTCCTTTTTTCATTCTTGCTCCAGCAATTTTACAGCCACCAGCTTTTTAGTTGACAATTTTATGTATCCAGCTGATGTTAGGCATCTGATATTCTTAGCATGACCATGCATGAAGCAGGCCGTCTAACTGCTTTGATTTCAGTTAGTTGATCTCATCTTTTATCCGTTTTTTAAATTTAATAAACCCCATTTTTTTAACCCATTATCACCACAGGAGCCAAGAACAAAACAGCTAGATAGCATTAGCCTGAGTCCGTTTTTAAGATTCACACATGAGCAAACATAAACATGCCAGGAAAAAATGGTTGAGGGCACGCTAAATTATACCAGCATTTTTGTTTTGTTCATGCCACAATCCTTAGATTTTTCTGAATTTATTTGTATCTGTCTCCATATGTCCCTCTTAAGTGTTCTGGTTCTCTTACTAATGGATTTTAGTCCCAGGTTTAGCACAGGATGGATGACAGTTACTAACCTGCTCCTCTTAATTCAAACCAGCAAAGCAGTTGCTAGTACACAGGCTCTAAGGTGGTGCTTAGGAAATGAGTGCTTTCTATGATGCACAATTACAGTCTTTCTGCTAGAACAGATGTACCCACGTTACTTATAATCCCATGGAATCACATCGCTTTGACAGCCATTGAAAAAGGAGGTATTACAAGTATTTGTTCTCTTCTGAGTCAAAAAGAGCAGTGTGAGCAGGTAGTGATGCAATCCTAAACTACCAGAACAACATACAACCGAGTTCCTAGTCATTTTGGTCCCAGTTAGAAGTCTGTGATCCACATAACTGAATTGCCTCTACCGCCCTTGCCATATCTTAATTTACCTAACAGGATTCTAGCTCCCTGGTTGGGTTTCCAGATTTAAGTTTAGGAGCTATACTTATTAACATTGTGTCCTTAAAATGTAACATGGCAAGGCTTTCACTTGTTAAACATCCATTTCATACTAGGTACAACTGTAGTTCAGCGGCAGATGAAGTGGGGCACGTGAATTATTATTGTTGTGGCACTTAGGATTATTGTAGTAGACTGCAGCGGATCAGACATACACAGTTAGTAGGGCAGCACATTCACACAACAGCCAGAGTCAAAAATCACAAGGGAGAGTACAGGAAGCAGTGCAAAATCAGCTATCTCCGTTCATACAATGATAGAGTCACGAGGCTAGGAAATTCTGTTTGCAGGCACTTGGCTCATAGGAAAACAACTAGCTTCTGCAGTGTACGCTGAGTGCATTTTAAATGAAAGTGGGTGCCAAAACACATAGCGAAGTCTGTCTGCTGCAGACATGTTTCTTAATGTTGGAAGGGGTCCTTCATTTCTGCTAAGTGTTTTAGAGGCCAACTGAAGGGAGCACCCTTAACTCTCAGATGACAGAAGCTTTCTGCACGTAACGTCTTTTAAATTTTCTCAAACATGCTTTCACTATGTGACAAGGAGTGCCAGCAGTATTCGTCAGGTGTTAGGCATGCTTTGGTGAGGTAACTGCCCTGAACTGTTACTACTGCTCTCATTCAATCCTTTCCAGCCAAAAATCTCTCCTGCTGCCTCCTAGTTACTGGTGATGAGTTACAGTAATTAGTTCCCCTTGCTTCTGTTCCTCTGGCAGATTCCAGAAGATGTGGAAGGTAAGTAGGCACCAGCAGGTGTTAGCGTCAAACTCTGTATGTGCCGTTCCAAGAGGGAAACAGAGCTAAACCTTGGCATGCCAGTACTTTTGGTGAAGAGCTCTCAGAAGCTCTGATGTAACTACATACCATGTCAAGAGAGTTTTTCCCCGTGTTTGAAATTGTGTCTCTGTGACATATGATACCAGCACGTTGAGCTGGACTAGTAACATGCTTTTACTCCTCCAAAGCCACCAATTGCAGAAGCAGTCTGCTTAACGTTGTAATGCCGAAAGTTTCATGGCAAATTACACAGATAGTAGCTCATCGTACATTGCCCAGTAAATGGAGTGATGCATACTTCCAGGCAGCACGCTGAGAGAGAGGGGTGGCATTGGTGTCAGCAGGGCAAGCTGTTCATACTCAGACATTCTGCATAGTCCAAATTTCCCTCATCAGGATGTCCCACAAAGCAATGGAGATTATTTGGACTACAGCACAGTGAGAGATACAAAGCCTCTGAGTTTATTTTTGTTGCCTTTTTAGAGGTGTAGATTTGTTGTGGCAAGGTATCAGTAACACAGAGCAGGAGAGTAAGAGTGATGTGCTTTACAGCTCAGCAGCTATTTTATGCCTGTTGTTTGAACAATGTGTTCTGACATGAGCAGCTTATTGTTTGCTAGTTCATGACAAGAGTTTTGTGTATGCAAACCTGCATGCAAATCAGGCTTAATTTATTATGCTTCCCTCCAGTGAGAGTGGAGGGAAGGAAACCTCACCGTTTAGCTTCAGCAATCCATTTTCCTATGAATAGAGCAGCTATTAAATGATTTATGGGAAGAGTGCTAAGAATGCAAGAAGTTCAAAGAAGGTGGAGGGATATCTTTTTTCCTTGTTGACTGGGAACCTGGTTATTTAATGCTGATAATGCCATCACCTAACTCAAGTTAAACTGCCGTGCCCGTAGGACATAGCTGCATTTCACTGTATTGCAAGTGGGCAATTACAGGTTGTACTTTTATTATAAAAAAAAAAAAGTATAGCACAATTCTCGCCTGGAAGAAGAAAGGGTGAGGGGTTTGCTATGTACTCACTGTCCCTGCCTGTTGCTTTGTAGGGCACAGTGTGGCTGTAGCCTCAGTGAGGTATTACAAGATCCTTCCATACCCTAGGCCTGCCACAACTGTGAACAGCCCTGTTTAGCTCAGGGCTAAGGAATTCTCTTGGACCTGCTCTTCAATTTTGGCACTGGAAACAACTGTTCCTTGGCCAGATTGGGAGTATCTTCAGGATGTTCAAACTTCTTTAACCCCTGCATGATGATTTCTCTTTTGCAGTGAAACAGGTAACATTTCCACAAAGCTGAGGGGTTTAGGGGGTTTTTGTTGTTGTTCAGATGTAATATCTTATGGAATAACATAATTTGATAGCGAATATCTTAACCACAAAATTCTACAGGACGAGTTAAAGTTAATACTAATAAGCAGGCCTTACCAGAGATCTTACTTCGAGTTGATTTGGGTAGACCTGCTTAAATGAGCATTACTTTTCATTTAACTTTGAGTTCATTTGTTCGCAATTCTATCAGTTTGACAGTACAAACATGCATGCTAAAGGAGACATACGTCTCTTTCTGTGGACTGAATACCACTTGTAAAAGATGGTGAACAAACACGTGTCCTGCATGCAAAGCAAATATTGACAACTACCAGTTCCTGGGATGCTACAGGATCCTTCCTGATTTCCATCAAGTAGTTGATCTCTCTCCCTCTCCATAACGGAAAACTTTAGAGCAAAATTTCTGACACTTTTCTTGTCACCCACAAAGAACTTACTGGGTTGCTATAGAGTGAGTCTCATGTGTTCTGAAGTTGTAGGTTCTTTGATAGGATTAGCATGCCTGTTTAATTGTTTTTCTGAAAAAGCATCTCACTTTGTACTGAAAGCCATCTCCATTCATAGTACCATGATAGAGAGTGTAGAGAGTTACAGGTCTAAAAGATGCTATGCACTGAGACTCTTTTAACTTATATGTCATCTCACATATGGCCTCATTAGTAAAAGGTGATGTTCACTTTTTATTTTGTTGAAACATTAAGTTTTTTTTACCCCATATGTGTTCTAATAAAAAATGCAAAGCTTTTTTTCTAGGACCATAAAATCAACTCTGTTCAGTTTGGAAGTGGCAAATATGAGCTAAGTCTGGTTAGTTAAGGAGCAAGATACTCTTCAATTCTGCATTTATCTAATCCTGTCTCCATACACCTTAAGTAGATATGTGGTAAGCGAGCAAGTAGAGCAATGATTGTTGTCGTAGAATACCATGTGTGTCTTTCAGTATTCTTAAACCACTTCAGTATAAAAGGGATGCAGTCAACAAACATGATAACCTGTAATCTTCCCCCCCACAAGCAAGGACAGGACAATGTAAGTCACCGGCAGGTTTGCAATATATTATTTCTTGTTTTCATATAGGATGTTATTTAAAGCAAATATTGTAAATTTGTGCAATTTTTGATGTTAGTATTTATGCAAATAAATATGCAAAGAGGTATGGTCATTTATCCCGCGGCAAGTTAGTAGGTAGCCCTTAAAGGTTGAAAGCCCTCTAGACTACTGCTAGTCAGGACTCTTTTTTTTTTTTTCTCTCTATCAACGTGTATTTCACATTCCTAAACCTGTGCAGAAGGAGAAAAATAAGGTCATAGCTGTGGAAAAACCTGTTGATGATAACTGATAATATGAAAATGAAGCAGTCGAGCAGGCTGTGGATAGCATAGGTCAGGTCTACTTAAGCAAAAGCAAAGTTAGAAACGCAGTGATAGCAACATGAAAGTTCTGGAACATGAGTGAAACGGAAGCCATCAGCTGCAGTCAGATTAATCCTTTAATGCTGCTGTTATTTCATTGTAGCCATATGAGACAGGTGATGGCTGAAGTGGCCTGTTATCCCAAATAACTGCTTGGAGGGGGAATAACACCAACAAACACAACAGAGCAAGGGCTAACCTAAACCCTGGTGTGTGAATTCAGAGCACCAATGAGCAAACAAATAGCCTGCAACTTAAGAATTTTCAAAGTTCTTGTTTTAGACACATCAGAAGTATTAACTGCCTCCTGTAATTTGTGAATGTTAATGTTATAGTGATTTCTGCTTGACTTCTAGAGTTCCTTGGGTGGTTGGGGTGTCGCTATTCTTATCAATGTGATCCAGCAGTAAAGCTGTCTGCTGTAATACTACAGTCTTACAATGTATTTATGAGATTATTCACCTGCTAACTAGCTTGGGTTTGCAGATGATATTTGGAAAGGAATTTTTTCACCTGAAATTTATAAAAAGATTCGACATTAGATTTTGGTGGACAGTTGCATGTACAAAACACAGGTCTGTGTAGCACGTGCAAAGAGTTCTGCAAATATGTACAGACTTGATTTGAATTATAGCAGCTAAAGCAGTTAGGCACGTGCTAACCTTTAAGTACTCATGAAGTTCTAAGAAAATTAAGTTTTAAGCCCCAGCATATTGTCTCCAGGTTGTGCTTGTTGACCTACTGAAAAATCAGCCAGACATTCCAGTTTTTAGAGTCTGTTTCATTCTGAAACACTAAAAAAGGCACTATTCACTTTTGAAATCTATTACCAGTCTGTACGTTCTTCTTAGGAAGAAGTAGGCAGAGGGTGTCATGAAACCATTACAACCCCTCAGCATGCTCACGCGATGCCCAAACAGCAGTCTGTCTTGATAGCTCAGTGAGCTTTCCGGGTTCATGCCCATAGCCAGTTGCTGAGCAGAACAACTATTCCTATGAAATCTTTTATTAGAAATTGAAAACACCAACTTGGCCATCCTAACCACGACAGAAGAAAGAGATGCTTTACGCATCCTGCTTGTCTTCCCAAGTTTAAAACCTTATGGCGTCAATTTAAACTGAGTAAACAAATGCCAGTAACTGAAGGAAAGATTGAATCAGTTTTCCCCATACTGTGAAAAAACAAAGTCCATTTAATAAAGCCCAACAGACTGGTCTTTTGCCCACATGCACAAGCTTTTCATTAATATCTTACAAAATTTTTTGTATTCCTTTCTCTTGAGGAATCTGCCTGGCTTGTGTTGAAGGAGACAGCAGGAAGAGATGGCCTGAACTTGGCAGCACAGCTCAAGGTAAAGGAATCCACACGAGTCCATTTGCCTGGTAAAACTACAGGGAGAGCAATTAGTCTCTCACAGCAATTACATAATTACATGGATTTGCTTTACAAACTTGGTGCTTTATCTGCTTTATACTTACACTTGAACACTGCTAGTATGTGACAGAGAAGATTTTTTCATGTATTAAATGCAGACTGGTATTTTCCTTTGTGTCTAGTGCATGTTTTGCTTCCAGAGGAAGGAAAACGCTTTATAAAATTGTCTTCATTAGGCTTCCATGTAAAATATGCATCATTTGCAGGAAATGGATTTATTTGCATTTTGCTGATTTGAAAACTGAGGTTTGGAATGAATGGTCATATCTGAGGTGAGGCAGTAAGTTGGCACAGACTGCATGAATGAAGTTTGAAATTTCATGTGAGAATTAACAGGGCTTTTTCATATGCTATGGGTGTCTCTTTAAAGGCCTAGATTGTGCTTCTGTTGTCTGTACAATAGAGCAGCCTGAGTAAGAACAGGGAAATCCATCATTTTTCTGCTGCTTACTGTCTAGAAAGATTCAAGGTCATCAACAGCGGAAGACTAAGGTTTTCCAGTCATCAGCCAGGGCTGTAGGAACCGTTGCACTACATAACAGCGTTCAGCTAGAGGTAATAAAAAACTTAGAGGAGCAAGATTTTTTTCTGAATTTCTCAGAATTAGAAACAGAACAGATCTGGGTCAGAAGAGCTTTCTATTAAACACTACATAGTAGTGTGGCCTATATGTGTGGCACATCAGGGTTTATATGGCACTGCTCAGAGTCGCAAGATCACAACAGAATGATCTGCTAATATTAAAGTACTGTTTCTGCTTCGCTGGTGATCTGACTCAGCATGTATGTTGAACAGAAATGAAACAAAGACATTTACTGCTGAGATGTTTAAATGTGACAGCAGTCATTCTGAACAAAAGGTGTTCCTTTGGGGAAAGGCAAAGACATGCTGTGATTTGACTAACATTCGTCTGAAGGATTACCTCAGTTTCAAAAGACAGCACAAAACCCAATTCATTAATGCTATGGATTCTGCTTAATAGTGGGTATATGTTCACTTATACTAACCTTTTGAAAATTCAAAATTCATTCACTCATTTAAGCCTTTTAACCTTATTATGAACCCAGTATCTAAAAGTTTTGCAGACCAACAATCTAAAAGTACGAGTAATTATCAATGACTTTTCCAATCATCGAAGCTGTTCTAGAGAGCTTGAAGAGATTTCAAAATTGCCACACCCACGTCTGATTGTGGGACCTCAAAATCCCAAAGCATATCCCCCAAGGCCTGCCTCTGTTTCTCCCATTTGAGAGACTTTAAAATCCCTTTCCCTTTAGTCTGCTCAGCAGTGTTGTTACCATGACAGCTGGCAGGCACAGAGGACAAGAAGGATATAGCATACCTGGGTTATTGTGTGCTTGGCTAAGAAGTGTAACGCTGTGCAGTTCTCTACACTGCAGTCAGAGGTACTCAGAGAAACACCGTCAGCCTGCTTTGCCCTAGACTCCTTAGTCTGTCCGTGTGATTATATCTTACAGCATGTAATTATCTCCTTGGTGCAGCCCCCTAAAGACACAAGAACGCCTCCTTACCTTTCCTGCAGAAAGGAGTTAACACGCATTTCCAGGGAACAGACCTACTTGAACTGAATTGCAATGGATCTTCAAAGGATTACAATATCAGACTTGTAATTACAAAATAAGTATATATACTTTAACCTCATTATACACATTTTTAGACTCAGCAGGAGCTATCTTCTCTGTAACCTTGTGCATCTGTCATTATTTGGTTAGAAAGCACTACCGTAATGGACCAGAATTTAAACGGCACTGGTCATTCTGCAGTTACTTCTGCATAGTACTGGTAAACAGGTGCACCCTGCACCTCCATGGTATAACAGGCACGCTTTGCAAGAAATGTAGGCCTTAATTCAATGTGTTTCCCATAACACTTGTAAGATAAAAGCAGAAGAGCTGTGGAATAGCTGAACCCAAAACGCTGCTTACACGTTGATGATGTACATAGTAACGAGGCTTTCCACTGGCTGAATTGGTGATAAAAGTGTAACTGCATTTGCAGTTTCACAGTGTCTGTGGCACATAGATTGTGACTGCATTAATTCTGTTACCGTGCAATTTGTACACTTCTGTAATAGAAGATCACTGAAGCAGTAACAAGTGAAGACACTGTACATTCAAATAAAATGACCTTTTATATCACAAGCATAAACATCACATGAAACCTAAGAATCCAAGCACAAAAAGATATAATCATGCATATTAACAATCTTAGAATGTAGACAATTACAATGAAGCATGCAATAATAAACACTCTTAGTTAAGCATTATTTTCATCATGAAAATCTCTTTATAAATCTGGAAAGTTGTGTTCTGAAATAATGTACTTCTGTTTAGATTAGTTTTATCAGTTTAATATTGACTGAACAACCTAGAACCATTATCAAGTTAATATTTGTTGTGTTTAGCTTTAATTTTTGTTTCCTTTCTTGAAATGGATTCTTCAAGAAGCCATATCTGAATTGAAATTACTGTAGATCTTAAAGCCTCTGACCTTTTACTCACGATTGTACAGAAAGAAACCCATTATATCCCATCCCCGTATGTACTGTTAATGAAAAGGAAACGTGTGAAAAGGGGTTTCATCGTGTCCAGAGATACAAAGAGCAAAGCAAACCCTTGCACACCACTGCAACTCGCAATACTGCTGCTAGCTTTTGCAGCTAAACTAGAAACAAAATTTGGAAGCCACTCAGGAAAGACAACAGTGCAGTAATGATTCTGATTTGTGTGCAATTTAAGGTTGAAATCAAATGCAAATATGTCACATAAACTTCCCTTTCCCATTTGTCTGCATATGTTTTTTTCCTGGAGGAAGCCCACAAAGCCATTCAATTTCAAGTTTTCACTGGTATTTTTGGAGTATTTCTATGAATAAGTGGTTCAAATTTTTTCCCCTAAGACTTTTGAGTATCTTTCCAAAGAAAGAGCTGCTAGTGTATGATTTATTTCATTTTACAGGAACTTAAAAAATTATGTAAATGGTACAAAATGTTCACGCTATGAATAAGAGAACACAATGGCATATTTTAGATACTATGTTTCAAGTGTGATGTGACAGACCTGAAATTACCTTGTAAATTCCTGGGCAGTTTGAGAGAATGTAGAGAGGATCTGTGCAGCAATAGCAGCTCTCCGTGGTGAAGAATTCTGAATCTGTAGAAGGAAAAACAATGGGGAAAAAATATCTGTGTTAATACTCATTTAGACAGAGACATTTTCAGGAAAAAGACACACCCCGGTAATGTACAGAATAGAGAAGAACAGAAATAGCTGTTCTTATAACACTGCTAGAAAAATGTCATGTTCATTATACATGATGGATATATAATATTACATATTATACAGTATGGGTACATAATTTAATGGAAAATTGTGGAAATAAGTGCATTATTTTAACCATTTATCTTTGCATCTTGATGAAAAGTGACCTAATGACCTTTTTAAAAAATTGTTTGTATTATGTAAAACAAACTCACAAGTGCTATTGAAAAGCAAACCAGAGTTTTACCCTAAATCATGTGTTCCTGCACCTAAAATTGGTAAAAGTGAGATGAGAATCAGGCCCAAAACACAGTTCTTGGGGGGGTGGAATCATAGATCGATGTTTATAATATTTAGCAATAAAATTTACAGCCCTGTTATCTGCTAGCTATGCAAGACCAAACACTCATACAGGTGGAGCGTGCCACATGTTTATATATAAACAGACGGCCCAACCCTGCCGCAGGGCATTGCAGTGTTAGAGCACAGCAGAACCCAGTGAGATAGCCTTGGGTTGAGAGAAACCAGCCGGCCCAGGAGAAAGTTAATTTGTCTAAACCACCTAGAGGCAGCGCAAGGTGAAGTTCCAGTCTAAGCTAAAGTTCACGTCGATAAACAGACTGTTGACGAGGCATAGATCAGAGCTGAGCGAAGAAGTAAAGCAGAAATCTGAGCTTGCCCAAGTCATCCACCTGGGAACTCCGTTTCAGGAGAGCTGCATGATGCTTGCATGGCCTGCTGCAGAACAACTCCCTGCTGTCTGGGGTTGCTGTGCCACGCCCCAGCAGTGAGGAGGGGGCAAGCCTCTTCAGGTGTGCTACTCTAGTCGAGGAGATACATCTGTGGGATCATCCAAACAATATAAGGAGGTGATTGACGGTTGTAGAATCATCGAATTGTTTGGGTTGGAAGGGACCTCAAAGATCATCTAATTGCAAGTCCCTGCCATGGCAAGGACAAGGTTCTGTGTTTCTCATACTTTTCTAAAAATTTATTTTAGGTCATGCATTAAATGTGGAACAGAATTTTTATTACACATAGCATCTTCAAACTGCAGTTTTAAGCATAATAGATAATGCTTCCAGTTACCTTTTACAGTCACAGCTTGTGAGTTTGGTAATGAAATTTAAATTAAAGATTTACTAGCAGTCAGGCAGTTTTTCTTGATATGGCTCATCTGGTACAGAGGAAACTGAGTCAAATGAATGTTACCATTCCTGGAAAGCCAGTTTATGAAAGCTTGACAGGCTCTCAGCAGTCAAAGTTTGTTTTCACTAGAGAGAAGGCTGTCTTTCTGCTATGAATTTTGAGATTGGTGCTGGTCAGGTGTCCATTTTGCTCACCAGCAAGATACAAGGAAATTACTTGCAGGACAACAATAGAGAACTATGAAGTTGCATCATTTCTGCAGTGTGGATTTGCTTCCTGTGCAGACCAGTGTGGCTACGGCCTTACCCTGCACGCAGGAGGAGGCAGCGAGTAAGCGTTACACGGCTTACATCAGAAGTTTTTGTGGCGGTTGTAGAAAACTTGTGATTAAAAGCCCGTATTTATTGTGAAAATCAACCTTGTGGTGGAAGTTATCAGACAGGCCAAGGTAATCTAGGCCTTAATCAAAATAATAATTTGTTGCATGAGGCATCTCAAGCCTATCTTTACTGCTATAAAAAAGGAATCATTTGAGTCGTTAGGTCTCTTAAGATATGTGGTGCCCACGCAACAAGATAAACTGGAGTGGGTCCAGAGAAGGGCAACGGAGCTGGTGAGGGGCCTGGAAAGCATGTCTTGTGAAGAGTGACTGAGGGAACTGGGGCTCTTAGTTGGGAGAAGAGGAGACTGAGAAGAGACCTTACTGCTCTCTACAACTACCTAAAAGGAGGTTGTAGTGAGGCTGGTGTTGGTCTCTTCTCCCAAATTACCAACAACAGAATGAGAGAAAATGGCCTCAAGTTGTGTCAGGGGAGGTTTAGATTAGATATTAGGAAGAAATTCTTTACTGAGAGTGGTTGGGCACTGGAACAGACTGCCCAGGGAGGTGGTGGAGTCACCATCCCTGGAGGGGTTTAAAAAACGAGTGGATGTAGCACTTGAGGCTATGGTCTAGGGGCTAGAGAGATGTTAGGATGAAGGTTGGACTTGATGACCCTAGAGGTCCTTTCCAACCATTATGATTCTATGATTTAAGGATATAATAAAATTATAATACAATAAAATTGTAATTAAAGGCGCCCAGCATGGAAACAGATGCCTCTACCCTGCACTGCTGTTACAAACTGGTGAGGTTTTCAGTAACACAGTCACTCTACAGCTGGAGTTACAGCAAAGAATGGAAATGTTGCACCAAGTATGTCAAGCTTCTGTTTTAGGAATTCTGAGGTTTTGGCTGGCATACAAACAAATAAGCAGGTACCAGTGTAGGAACCTAAAATGTCCTTCCTGCCTCCTCCTCCCTTACCTGAGATGTAGGTAGGGAAAAACAAGGGGGTTTTTGATCGACTGAGGAAGCTGAACAGTACCATGATCCTGATTTTTAATGCAACAATGTAAAGTAATTTGAATTTAAAAGGTTGAGAGAAGGAGGAGGAAGAGGAGGTGGGCAATTGTTTTTTCTCTGTAGTACACCTTACCTACCCTTTTACCTGATACTGCAGTCAGTCACTGGAGAACTTCATCCCACCAGAACAAGATGGGACAGGGGACACTGGGCCCCTGCTGCCTTCCACTTCCTGGTTTGACCTTCCTCATGTAACCCCTCTGGTACTTCCACAGCAGCAGCATGTCTGGTCCTCTGTCAGGCTCGGGGGCAGAGGTGGACATGCAGCTCATCATCTACCTGCCTGCCTGCCTGCAAGAGGTAGGGAAGTGACCCCATCCTAGCTTTGAAGAAGAGGTTGAGTAGGGATGGATGTGCAGTAGAGCCGGTTGTTTGGAGCAAAGTGTAAGATCTGCCTCCTAGGTGTGCCACCCTACCACCCCTACAGGTGTGGTTAATAAAGGTGGTGTCTCAGTGCTACCATAGCCCTGTTATGTTGCCCTTTACGCTACTCTTTTTTTCCTCATAGCAGCTCTTCAGTGAATGATATAAACCAAATAGCAATGGACAATCGGGGAATTAAAAAAAAGAATCACCAAATAATTCTGGACCATGAAGCTGCTCTTGGCATTTGCAGTTGGAGCGTACCAGATCATCGAAGCACAAACAGCTTTAAATGTCATGCTGAGCATGAAATGAAGCTGGTTACAGCATCAGTAAGGAAGTATGATTAGCATATGACAAGATGTCATGACTGTGCCAGTCACAGTGAAGGTGACGGGTGAAGGTGGTTCCTGTCCCCCAGGGCCAGCTGAATGAACTACACATACTTTATTGGAGACAGTGTGACCTCTTGACAGGCTCTGCAGGTGAATTAATAGCATGATGGATGTCAGAAAGCCAGGAGGGAAAAGTCTCTAAGACAAAACAAGCAGTGCAAGGGAAAAGCTCTGTGCCAGGAAGTACAGGACACTACTCACTGCCTTATCAACAGTATGAAAACACCCTCTTCACATGCACGTGGTGAGGGACTGCTCCACACCTGAACCTGCTCTTAATCCAGATTGAAGCCTCAGGCTGGGAAACCTGACCAAAATAACCTTCTTGCTACATAGCAGGGTCTGCTGGACCAATATCTGTCCCCAGGTGAACAGCAAAGAAAAAAAGCGTGGAGCTCACAAGACTTGGAGAAAAGAGCAGATACTGGCAAGAGAGAGGAGGTGGGGGAGGCTTCAGCTGCATCTTTTCCATGTCAAGCTGGCTGGGGGGCTGGGAGGGGGTCCACATCAGCATGAAGCAGTTGTAATTGGTAGTACAGTTTAGCAAAGTCTGGGCTAGAACTTCCCATGCCTCTAGCACAGTGCTGTGCTGCACTAGCACCTTTAACTCCCCTAGCCATGCTCCAACAGAACATCCAAGCTCCTTTGGCATGCCACAGAAACCTGGTACTTGATACTTAACCCTGTTGTTTGCCATCACCAGTTTAGGTCAGGCTGGCTCCAGCCTTCCTGAAGACGAGGACTGAGACCAGTTGTTTTGTCCCAAAGCATCTCAGCATCTCAGAGTTGCACTTCAATATGAATTTCTTTGTTTGAAAAGTGTCCCCCTGTGCCTCCTCCCTACTGCCCGAATCCTGCAGCACTAGAGAAATGTTAAGCCTACAGGACAAAAGGAGGGTGTTAAAATTGCAGGCTCTGAAAGCATCGCCCTGGAAGGTTTTCTTACCAATTTGAAGACCTGGAAACATTTTGCTGAAATACTTCCTGATCTCAAGAGGTACAGTTTCTACCAGAGGTTGGTATGAATACTGCTTTGGTGGGATCTGAATGATCCATAAAAAAACCCCAAACAAGCAGGAAGGGAGCTATTTTCTGGGTTTCTAGGTAACTTTACTAGGCTTTTATTTTTAATAACGCAAATGTACATGCATGTAGTTGTAAGCATGTCTTTAACATACCATTCCTGAACATGGTGCTCTCAGATCTGGGAAAGAACTCCACAAAAGAGTAGCTTTGCCAGTGGAAAGATTTGAAAAGCTGTACATATATGCATCAGTCATATCTCCCTGGGGTCTGGGCATCCCCAGGTGCCGAAGTTCCCTTGGTGCCAAAGAGAAAACAATGACATTTGAAAACCCTTGAGGTCTGCGTCTTCACATAGCTGCATGTCTGGAGAGAACCTTTGAGATGATCTCTTACTGTCTGGATTCTTGAAGGTGTTACAGTGACCCCAAAGAAAGCAAAGAAACAATTTTGCCAGTGAAGGACTAAAGATGAGAGCAAGGCTGAGTGTTGTCACCAAAGTGGCAGGAGGGGGATGGAGCACAGCAGTGAGCAGAGCTCCACTTCTGTCACCTTATTCACAGCAATTGCTCGATCTCATCACATCTGCCACAACAGTGGTCTTAGGGAAGTGTAATGGTGCACTCCCTAAAGCAGTAAAAAGCGGGCTTTTTTTCCTCAGTGCTAATAACCTACCTCTTTTGTAGTACTGCTTCCCGTAGTCTGATTATACCAAAGTGACCTTCTTTTATCTCCAGTGTGTAATGGGGTCACCCAAAATACATAAGAACAGTGGGAGAGGCTGGAGAAGAGAGTAGCTGCTTTGAAGGTACCAGCACTGTATCATGCAGCTGGTACGAGACCAGTGCTCGTTCTCAGGCTTCTCAGTCTGGAAACTCAGACTCACGCCAAGAGCTGTGCCATGCAAAACAATCTAGGCTAAAAAAGGCAGTCCTGCTTCCCTTTCCTACAGAGTTACTCCTTAGCAGATTTCCCTCTATTGTAAGCCTAAAATAGCTCAAGTGTGGGGGGGGGGTGCTTTCCCCATTTCCCTTGGGTGCCCCTGCACACACTCAAGCCTCTGAAGGGCGCCTGGTGGATCAGGTTTAGATTTTGTCCCACCACTTTTAACGCTCACCCAAAGCAGCTGCTGCTGGAGCCCTCAGGTCCCCGTGGGCTGCTCCCATGCCAAATGCTGCCAGCACTGAGCCAGTCCCCTTAGCCAAGCAGATCAAGTCAAAAGCTGCTTTTAAAGCAACACGTCAGACCATCGATATAAAATAACTTGGAAGCTGTTAAAGTATTTAATCTGAGCCTACACCCGTGCGTATGTACACGTTCATGCACACCCAACCACCTAAGTATTTTCTGTGCATCCCCAATCAGGAGGAGGAGATGGATGACACATGGCCAGCTTCAGTGGGCTGGAAACAGTGGTGCAAGTGCCACCACCTGGAAAAGATCATCTGTAACTATAGCAGAGGACATGGAGGGAAAGGAGAAGAAAAAGAGATGTGCCACAGCAGGTGGATGCACAACAAAATCCAGATGGTGCAAGTGGAGAGATGGCTCTGTAGTATTTGAAGAATTTGACTGAATCACAAGCTGGCTGAGTCACCTCATGCTGTTGTTGAGAAATGCATTGCATTGGGCTGGAAGAAGAAGAGGGTGGCCTAAGGGAGCCTTGTCCCTCTTCCCTTCGGCTCAGAGGTCTCAGGGCCCCAGCTAGATCTCAGGAGCTGTAGTTCAGCTATGGCTCTGTTGGAGGGGATCCAGGGGAGCCCAGGGAAAAAATGACCCTAATTCTAGAAAATATATGGCCTCAGAGCATGGACTGAAACTTACCAAGATGGTTAATTAAAAAAAACCAACCATGAGGTCTGTGGTGAGCCATGGCAACACAAGGGATGAAAGGGGCAATAATTCCTTCCCTATACTGCGGCAAAGGGCAAAAAGCTGGCTCTGCACTGGGATGGAGAGACAGACCAGACAATTTTAAAGCTACCTTTCACCAAGGATAATGTTTATATTTTAACAGCTCAGAAATTGCAACTGAGGAAAAAATTTCCACTGCGGTGGTTCCTTCCCAGCCATCCAAGTGGGGAGCTGCTGCCATGTGCAGTGCCTGGAGCACACACTGACAGGCTCTATGGGCTCACTGAGCTGGGCACGGCACCAGCACATGGTGGGAATGATAGCCCATGGAGACCACTGGTCCCTGCTGCCCTCCTGTCCCATTGCTGCTCAGCTGCCACTGCTGCCCAGGCAGAAAGTGGCTGAAGGCAAGGGACAGTGAGGACAGTGGGGGAAGTGGCACCAGTGACACTGTTTAAAAAATAATGGTTGGGAACTGCTGCTCTTGCAGAATATGAAGGACTCAAAGTGCTGGCAAAAGTGAGGCAATATGTCTTTATCTGTTATTTCCTCTGCAGCCACATGTGAGGTCAGTAAAGCAGCGCCTCAGGGAAGCAAATTTTAAATATTTGTCCAACTTTTGCAAAATTAACATGTCTGATGGAGGTAGTAGTTGATTTTTGGAGAGTCAGCGAGGAGAAACTGAGGACATGGCTGACTGTGAGTTTGCGTGGTGCTGTGGGTGAGCCCCAGTAGGCAGCTAAGTTCCCCCTCCAGCCGCTTGGTCACCCCAGCAGGATGGGAGAGAGAAGGGTAAAAGTGCGAAAACTCATGGGTTGAGATAAATTCAGTTTAACAGGTAAAGCAAAAGCTGCAAGTGGAAGCAAACCAAAACAAGGAACTCATTCACGGCTTCCTGTCAGCAAGCAGGTGCTCAGCCATCTCCAGGAAAGCCAGGCTCCATCACACGTAACTGGGACTTGAGAAGACAAATGCTATCATTCTGAATGTCCCAACCTTCCTCCTTCTTCCCCCAGCTTTATATACTGAGCATGATGTCATACATTATGGAACATCCCTTCAGTCAGCTGGAGTCAGCTGTCCTAGCTGTGTCCCCTCCCAACTTCTTGTGTACCCCCACCCTACTGACTGGTGGGGTGAGGTGAGAAGCAGAAAAGGCCTTGACTCTGTGTAATCACTACTCGGCAACAACAAAAACATCCCTGTGTTGCCAACACTAGTTTGGTCCCAAATGCAAAACATAGTCCCAGACAAGCTGCTATGAAGAAAATTAACTCCATCCCCAACCAAAACAGCACACATGGGAATCCCAGTCTTCCCTCCCAGGGCAACGGTAAGAGCTGTAGGTCTGCAGCACCCATGGCCGCAGCTGGGAAAATTTTTGAATTTTTGAAAACTCAAAGCTTGTGATAATGGGACTTGCATGCTCTTTGCCATTCCTTTAGCTTACTTAAAGTTGTTCCTTGCAAAAGGAAAACTGCTTATCAAGACCGAGTGTAGTGCAACTATTTAACCTCTTCCTAAATTTTAACCACGCTCAGGTTCTAACTGTTCCTGATGTCATATGGCATGTGTGATGCCTTAAGTGATCTCCATTTGCATTTCACAGAGAAGAGTCTTTGCACTTCCTCCAGGTTACCTTTGATGGCAGTGGAGAGGACCTACTTCATCCCACAATGGTCATCTAGCAGCTGAACAGCTGTGTCAGCCACTCATCTAGGCTCCCTCAACAGCCAAAAAAGAGAAAAAGCACATCCAAAAGGCAAAATCCATCACCTGGTTTGGGATGGGAATGAATCAGCCTTGGGCAAGTTTGTCTTTGTTGTTCGTAGCCAGGACACAGATGATTACTTTTGGAAGGACAATGCCAAGCTAGGTGATCACCAACATCAGGGACAGGCACTGGCTGAATGTCCCAAAAGGGAAATGGCCACTCTTTAATTTCATCATGAATCTTTTTGCTGGTGGTGCATTTCTTAATGGCTCAGTTCCTGGTGTCACTTAGCTACATGGGAATCTCTGCTTTTGTTAAAAGAAAAGCCATCCCTCCTGGCCATTTAATATTTGAAAACCTCAACATTCTGTTTACCGTAAACATATATATGTGCAGACTGACACACAGCAGCTAGGCAGTATCTCAGGGTAGTTATTTTTGAAGATACTTCATGAGTTTTGGCTGACCCAGCACATAATTTCGGAGGTTTCATTTCAAGGGTTGGTATGGCGAGAAGGTAGAAGATCAAAGCAGAAGGTTTGGATGGACTGAGCTCCTCAAGCGATGCATCAGTGCAGCAGAATGGTCTCCTACATGTGTATACTTCTGGTGCCACAGGACTCAGAGCTGCACTGATTGACTTCCTCACTTTGCAAAGCCACCCTACAGCCCCACTGCTTTATCTCAGCCTGCAGGAGATCAGAGAGAACTGTAAAAATGGTAATGAGATTGTGAGGATGAATGTTGCTATTCTGAGAGCTAGACCTGCAGTCAAACCCTCCTGTCAGGATGGGACAGACATGACTACAGCTGGGGAAAAGTGTGTGAGAAAGGACACAGTGGATCACCTGAAACTAAATTTCATGGAAAGGGAAAAAAAAAATCCTTGTGATTCCTAGGATGGGCAAGGTATGCATTTGACTGGGGACTTGAGGTCTCCTGCATGAGGCCAAAGAGGGTTCAGGATCATGAGGGATCATGAGGACAGTGGTTTGTAGCAGCTCCTTCTTTGGAGAATGGCCTGCAGGATTCACAAAAGAGAAGCAAAATCACTATTGTTCCCTAGGAATAACCCTAAAATCATGCGTACGTCCTGTGCCAGAAAGGCACAGAGCCATCCTCCTGTGAGGAGGAGGATGGTCAGCATTACGTTTTAATGACTGGTCCATGTATTTTGGAGAGCAGGGCCCACCTTGCCTGCAGAGGCTGTTTGTCTTTGAGGATAATGCTCTTCAAACTGGCAGAGGTTCTCTTATGCAGGGGATTATATCTACTAAAACAAAGCCAAAAGAGAGCAATTGGGGAAATATGTCATGATTTATTCATAAAGGCCAATTAAAAAAAATGCTTTTAGTGGCTTAATTCTCTGTTAGTGAGTGTGCTTGTTGGATCTGTGCTTTGTTTTGATTCAGATGGTATCTGCAGCAGGGTGAATCACTTGAACTGAAGCCCTGAGCTTTTGAAATACCAGCTTTTCTTTAGGGAAGCAGAAAAATAGAGCTGAAATTTAAATTCAGCTGATTAAAATAAGCTGCTTAAAGATACCTGCTTAAAATTTCTGGTGTATTTTAACCTCTGAACTTACTGAAGCAAAGAAAAAACAGGCTGTTTTAATAAAAATGCAGGTCCTTAAACTACTTTGAAACCCATGACATTGCCAAACTTTGGGACTGGGAGGTGGGATGGGAAAGTTAGCAGAAGGGAACGAGTGACATGACCAGAGGAAATGGCCTCAAGTTGCACCCGGGGAGGTTTATATTGGGTATTAGGAAAAAGTTGTTCACAGAAAGGGTTGTGAAGCACTGGAACAGGCTGCCCAGGGAAGTGGCGGAGTCACCATCCCTGGAGGTATTTAAAAGATGTGTAGGTGTGGTGCTGAGGGACATGGTTTAGTGGTGACTTGACAGTGCTGGGTTAATGATTGAACTTGATGATCTTAAAAGTCTCTTCCTACTAAAACAATTCTATGGTACTATGATTCTAAATCTCTGCCTTTCTTGAAATGTGTCTTTTGTTTTTTACACAGGAGAAAAATGATGCTGAAGGCTTATGGGTACTGTTTTGGCCCAACCAGGCACAAACCAGGTAAGATCGAGGACCACAACAGCCTTTGGCACCAAGTCTACCAAGGACCATGGTCTAGAAAAACATTAATCATCATTCCCTAGGGGCGGGGGATGCTGGTGGCTTTTTGCCTGCTGGTGTGCTGCTGAAAAATAAAAAAAATATTACTGGAAGATTATTTTCCCCATACCCAGCAGTGTAGCACACAAAAGTAAGTCCTGTTCATTCACTTTGAGAGCTGAAGTGCATGAAACGTGGTGCCATCTTTTATGCAGAGCCATTGTTAGAATACAAGAGGTAGAATGACACCCCTGAGGTATTTGTTTACTGCCTCAAGCCCTCTCCCCACGCTGGAATTTTCACTTATTTGTGACACTCAAGAGCACTTTTTCACTGTACATTTGCTTCAATCCAATAACTTGCATACTTCATTAAAAGCCTAATCCTTCTGTCCACTTGGCTAAAGGCTGAGAAGCCCCTAATGCATGGTCCTGAAGGCAAAGCTTCAGCAGAAGCTGAGAAAACATACTCAACACCCCAAATGGTTATTTTAAGGGCCAAAACTATGGTTTACCCCCAGGAGAGCTTCTACCTACTACAAGCCATATATGGAGCTTTCCTTAGACATCATGGAAAGATGGAAAGACCTCCTCTGGCAGGGTCCAGAGCATCAGCCAGGCTTCCTGCTGTCTAGGCCAGGGGCTTGCAGGTGGGGAGGTATGATCTGGTGTCACCCCACCAGCAGCAGACATGGTCTTGGGTTTCACAAGGAGGGATGCCCAGGCGGAACGTGTGCAGCAGTCGTGTGGTGCTGGCAGCTGTATTGCAAGGGAAAAACATCTGGGCTGCTACCCCAGCTGTAGCTACTCCCCATTAGCTGTAAAAATTACACTATGAAGAGCAAGCAGTTAGTCAAGACCAGTAAATTAAAAGTGTATCTACAGATGTAAGCTGTATTTTATTTGAGTCAAAGCCTACCTAATACTGCAACAGCTATGCTGTGTTTGGTAAGCTGCCAGGAAGGTACACAGGAATTTTGAAGTGTTCCAGCAGAACGTGGACGCTGCAGAATGACAGAAGCTTTTCTAGGAGGAGCAAAAGCAGCAAGCCTCAGAATGAGAGGGCAGAGCAGCAGGTGTTTGTAAAGGCAGCCAGGGGAAAGGAAGAAGCACAGGTTTGGGGCTGGCCTGTAGCCAAAAATGACAAAAGGAAAGAATTCAGTGAATTTGAAAAGGTAGGAAAGGGGAATTAAGGCATAAAAGCTGCGTCAAAAGTAGCCATATCCTGTAATTGCTCCCAAATGAAGGAAGAGCCAATGATGCCACAGAACTGACAAGGTATTTATGGAAATTCCTGTGCCCTAGGAGTTCGTAAGTGATATAACTCCCTCCTGAAAAACAACAAGTAACAAATTAGTTCCTGACGTCTCCCACACCCCATCCTTGCACACATGCACCACCAAGCTGGTGCTAGATCAGAAAAGTCGTCCGGATAAACCTTTCTTATGTTTTAAATGGGATATGTGAGTGCTCTTTTTTTCCTCCAGTTTTCTTAGACAGGCTCCTCACCACGGTGTGTCATTTTTCTAAATGGCAAACCACAGTTGCTTTTCAGCTAGCTTCTAGCAGGGGGAGTATTTATCTGAGTCACCAGAGCCATCTGTTTCAGACAAATATTTTAGTGAATGATCTCTTTTATAGTTAGACAATTTCTTTATTCTCCTGTCTAAGGATCAGTTACGTGAAGAAGGCAGGGTAGGCTCTCACTGGCTTGCTCACCCTCCCCTGATGAGCACCTGCTGGCATTAAACTGTGTGTCTCACCCAGCTTCAGCCCCACTGAATATTATAATGGTCTGTGGACAGATTTTCAATCTGGGTTACGACTATCGATTAAATTTTTAAGAGAAACATTTTTGGCTCCCTAGGCAGTTGCAAACAACTTCTCTTCAGTTCCTTGCAGACTGCTCAGGGTATAAGAACATCATGTGGAGGTGGGGGTTCCTCAAAACATTGACTCATGCCTGCTTCTTGTGGCACTTGGACATCATTCAAGGTTCACAACCAATGTTTCCTAAGTACAGCACGTTCCTCCCCTCCTTGTGAGGCGTCTGGGTGGCTTCAGCCTCAACTCCTTCCCTTGGTTCCTGCTATTGGTTGTGTTCACTTTTGTGATGGATGCACTTGACTGCCTCCCCCCTTAACCAAACCAGCAGCAGTTTGGTACAGGCTCCAAATGAGGTAAAGGCCTGAGCCATAGCCAGGCCAAGAGCTCCTCTAGGAAACCCACAAAGGAGCAGAGTATAGTGAGCACCAATGCATATGAACTTGGAACACCAATAAGTTGTGGGTACAAAGAGTCTCATGCATACATCACCCATTGTATGCAATTTGACTATTCATGCTGAATGAATCTCTGGAAATCCATGCAGCCAATTCCACTGGCCATAAACTATTGACCAAGTGTGGGACTAATTCTGGATCCAGCCACCCTTAGACTCCTATATGAGAAAGCGTTTAGAAAGCAAGGGGGTACATTCTGAACCTCGTGACTTAACAGGAGGGTCGCCCTTTTGCATCTCTGGTCTCTGGGTAAATAATTCAAAAAACTGATTCTAACTCGATTTTCCTTTGTATGTTTCTTCCATTTAGTAAGTAGTAGAGTGAACCCTGCCATCAAAGTCTTAGGCTGCACTTTCACAAATTCATGTTAAAATCACTTTTGCTGATAGCTTTGATGATGATTCTTCTAGAATCCTAAATCACTCATTCACGACAGCTTCCCCTTCTCCTTTCTATTCGACCATTAAAACCCCAAGTGAAACAGCCTCTACAAGACATATGTTGGTGTGGTTTGCCTTCATGGTTGGCACCATGAGACTTAGCAGAATCATCTCCCACACCACACTGTGCTGATTAGACCTGTCATCTGGAAGGTGCTCAGTAGCACTTTTCTCTTCCAGCAACTCCAGGGGTGTCATACCTTAAGTTTGATGCTGCTCTCAGAAGCATGACCCCTACATCTTGACTGCAGCATCAAAACCCAATGACACTACAGCTGAGTCAAAAAGCTTGGCCTCTTTATGCTGCACTTACACCTTGAGCATTTTACCTCGAGGAGGCTTCACTTGTGCCACAGCTCCCTCCACAATTATTTGCACCGACAGCAAACAGTGTAGCTGAAGTCTGCCTGCACCAGCCAGCCAAATTCTTTTCATGTTCAGGCAGTGGTTCAGCCTGGATCATGTCCCTGGCTGAAACAAGTCTGGGGAATAGAGACGAGGGTGAAATAAACTGATTTACATGAAATTGAGTGGTTCCAGGCTTGCAGGGATTTAAACTGACTCCAATAAAAGTTTGTTGAGTCAGGTGGTAGGGATGCTTCCCCCCTCAGTGCTCTGGGTAATGGCAGGTGGTTTACCTTCAGTGAGTGGTTATAAAAAGGAAAAATAAAAGGAAAAGCTGCCTCAAAATCAGATATTTTGGGGGGAAACACATTGCTTGCCAAAGAGGAACCATTGGAGGCAATCTTGAAGTCGAACATTTTGGGGAGCTAGAGCTGGCTGCATGGACAGAGCCAGGGAGGGGGTAAACCTCTGCAATAAGATACAGCTGCAAGCGGGTGGTAGCTCGGTGCCACGAGGCCTGGCACCTTGGACAAACTTGTTTGTGGCAGTCTTGACATGATTTCAGCTTGTGTGTTGCTGTAAGAACAAATTGCCTGACTGTTGCCTAACTTGCTTTTAGCTTTAGCTTCACCTTGTGCTAGCAAATGGCAGCAAGGGTTTGTCAGACCCTTACCATGCAAGTGATTATTGTCTAACTACAGCTGCAGACAATTTTTTTTAAAAAGGAATGACTACTCAACCAGGTTGCTCAAAATGTGTAAAAAAAAATAGCCTTAAATGGGCTTTTGACCAAGGAGGAAGGAACTCCACCATCAATGTCCTTCTCCTGGCAAAGAAACAGGGATGTAAAGCACATGCCATACCAATGCATGTAAAGAAAGGGTAGAATAATTTTTAAAATAACAGTAATTAGATAATTGGGATTATTAATTTCAGTAATGTGGTAACTGAATTAATAGAACCTGTTGGGTTTTATTTTGATTACTCTTGTATGGTTTTGTTAGTCCACAAATAGACCCCTTGCTCCCTGTAGCAGATGTGGTTCCCTAGCCCACGTAAATCAAATTAAACTTGCCTAGCACACCAAAGCAGAAGAGCTTTTCATAAAAGTACCCACAGAACTTTTGACGAAGAGAAAGAAGAAAAATGTGGGGCCAAGTGCATCAGTTAGGGAGCAGGGAAAAGCAAGCAGCATAATCTTTCATATCCTTCTGTTAAGTGGCTCAATCAGCAGATGAGTCCTGCTCTACATGATGATGAACCTTGCCAACACTAGCAGCAACACCTGGAAGATGGGAATAAGGGTTGGAGTGGTGGCCAGCGGGAGGGGTGGGTGCTCACTGCAGGTGTGGGGATTCACACCCATTGCAGTCCTGCAGTCCCGGCCTTTGAAGGCATAAACCTTCTGGCAGGATTACTCAACTCCCACTGGGGGTTTTTGCCTTTCCCCTTCCCTTTTCCCTTTCTTTTTTCCCTGTGCAGTCAGCCCCAGCTGCGCTGCAGGGCATCTGCCCCTCCCTCCAAGATTAATCTTTAAATGTCTTTGTCTAGGTGCTTTTCCAGAGCTGTGTGGCTTCCAGCTGCGGTGCTTTTGGCAGTGGCAGTGGTGGCTGCGTGCCCTGGGGGCAGCAGCCGTGGGGCAGCTGCTGACTTCGAGCCTTTGCACGCCCGTGCTCTGCAGGCTTATTTCAAGAAAATTCTGGAGTTGAGATTTTTCAAACATGTCAGAGGGATAAGCATGTCTAATTCCTGCTAACATCAACAGGAACTAGACATCCAGCCAGTTAGGGGGAAAAAAAAAATAAAAAGGATGTTAAACACCTGGCTAAAGCGGTAGTGATGAATCAACCATACTCTATCCCCCAAAGGATTAATCAAGTGTACTGCTAATCCAGACTTTTCTAGCAACGAAAATTTGCTGTAAAAGTCCATGTGTTAGGAATATACAATTTTTTTCAGTAACACCCAAACCAAGGGAATAATTACACATATGAATATGTGTAATATGTGAATAACACATATGAATATTTTCCATTAGCCTTTAAAGGACCTGGTTTTAAAAAGATCTTTAGTGTCTGTCACTCAATTATACAAATAATATGCAGATTTAGAAACTAAAACCAGGAGCCAGGCCAGGCCAATTTCTCGTGTGGTGAAACTCCATGGACTGCGAGCGCATTTAAGGCATGGCAGTGAAAGCATCCCTCCCGTGAGCAAAATGAATGACAAAATGCCAGAGAAAACTAAATCCCCTCTGAGGCTGCCTGGCGTGCTGCGTTCCTGCTGTGTGGCCATAGCTTTTACATCAAACCCCCCATCACTGTTAACAGCGCCTGTTGAAAAGACCCAACAGCAAATAAGCAACCCCACAAGACATCGTCGGACGATGAAATGTGCAGGTGACAAATACAGGGCTATTGACAGAGGTTTGGGGTTCTGTAGCTCTGCTTTCACATGGGGAGGGCTCCAGATCCCACAGCAAAGTTATTTATGGGCTCCAGATGGAAGGCAGCTCTGCTCTGTCTGCCCCACGCAAAGTGCAGCACAAAGGCAACCATCTCTGATGGCAAACATGGTGTGGTCCAAAACTGGCTTGTGAGCAACAGGGAAATTAGAAAAGCTGAAAGGAGAGATGAGCACTTGTGTGCTGTTGCTGCCATGCCACGATGCTGTTTTCGCCAGGGCTGTCAAGACGCCGGTGTACGGCACAGCAGTTCTTCATCTTGAATACAGATATAAAGTAAGTGATGGGATGCTGCTTGTTTGCTAAAATGCCCAAAGTCCGAGTTGGTAAGGACAAGTGGGGTAAATACTGAGGCTTGGTGGCCTGCCAGGTCTCATAGGAAGGAGCTAAAAAAGGAGACATTTCTATGTAACAATACATCCGGTAAAAATGCTCCATAAACAAAGCTGGTAGAGAGAACCTGATCCTTCCACTGAAGCTGGCTAGAGGGGATGCCATGGTCCACCCAGGCACAGCCCCATCTGCACTTCTCCAGCCCCTTCTTGGCAGGCCACCACAGCTCTGCAGTCACTGCACCAGTACATCAGGACCACTGCCTGCCTAGAGGCACAGCCTTGGCCACCTCTAAACCT